>VWZU01008465.1:675085-691460 GCA_013397095.1 Sterrhoptilus dennistouni | reverse complement strand
TAAAAAAAAAAAAAAAAAAACCAAATCAAAACCAGGTAAATCAAATAACTTCTCCTTGTACTTAAATGAGTGTGCAAATGAGAATTACACAACAAATTTCACACAAAGTGTCTACAATATAGGCAGACTCTACAGAAAGACTATTTTTATGCTTAATATGCAGTCATTACTGAACCACATCACTTTTATTTAGACATCTTACCACTCCAAGTTCTTTTCATTGGTGCTCTTTAGAGGTGTAAGCAAGAAATTTATTCCAAATTGCACCCAAAAGATAAGAATTTATGCAATACTAAAATTTTAATTCTCCTTTAAAGGAGGAAGATTATATATATCAAAGCACCTCTGCAAAGGCAGTTACCGTGCTCTGATTCACACAATGTGGTGCAATTACAATGGAGTTTCAGATAGTTTCCTTTTTGAAGCGAGGCTTCAGATGACATTAAAGCAATGTCTTCTTCCATCAAATACAGTGTAAATTCAGCTTTCTAGCTTAGAGGGGATTCCACTTCTATATGCTGCTCAATTCGACTACATTCATACTGACAGGACTATGATTAATACAAAAATATGCTTGTTCAGCATAACACACCACAAATGCTCCAAACACAGTATTAATCACCAGAATGCCCCACCTGGATCCAGAAAAAAGTAAGAAACAAATGAAATTAGCAGCTTTGCAGCGTAGCCTACTTGCAGTGAAAAGACACCGAATTGACATTAGTTAAGCCGATAACTGTGAACACAGCCATAAAACAAAGTTAAGCAGTGTTTAATATGACATTTAAAACTATGTGTTTTAGCTTTCAGAGTCCATCTTGGAAGATGACCTCTAAGAAAATGGAAGAAAGAGCTAATCTCTCCATTACTATTCTTGCACTAATATTTTAATAATTTGTTTATGCTGACAGTAATACAGAAAGGCTTTAAAGTGTTAAAGTACTATAATCATTAATGTTCATGATACACTATCGCATCAGGCAACTTGCTAATTTAAACAGTGAAAATACCAGAGCCAAATCTTCTTATCCTCTCTATAAGCTGATAGAGGGCACTGCGTTTTTTTGACATTCCATGCTCTCCAAAGCCACCTTTAAAAATGAAAGAAAAAAACAGAAAGAAATTTTCAAAAGTTCAACCATGGAATTTACACATACAGCAACTATATTAGCCTAGAGAGGCATCCTAAAGGAAGCTTCATATTCTTCTATAATTTCCATAAAAACATTTCAAGTATTCTTGACAATGCAATAAAAACACATGATTAGCTGAAAATTTTTATATTATGCATTCCATGAATGTAAGCCAACATGTCTTTGTTATTCAGACAAGTCATGACAATTACATCATCTAATTATAATTTGGAGCTTTTTTCTTCCTGGTGACCTTGACATCCTCAGAGCCATATTGATTGACAGCTAAAAGGGTTACTCTCAAAGAAATTTCCTGAACGCATGCCACAATTTTCTCATTTCAAGGGAGGGGAAGGAGAAAAAGCAAACAGACAAAGTTTCATCAGAAAACAAACAAATAAACCCACCCAGCAAAACTGATGCAAACTTAATATGGTTGATTTTGCCATGAAATGTTTGTTTTTCTTTGCTAGCACCCAAGTAGATGTCAATGCACTTTTAAGGCTTTGAAACATCACATGCACATTTGTGTACATTGCAGTAAGACCTAGCAGGTATATATACATATATGTCTGTGTGATTACAGCAGTAAATGAAAATCTAAGCTAGGAAGTATTTTATTTTAACATTTACCATGCCATTTACAGAAATAAAACTCATTTCTGGGTTTACTGCATACAGTCTGCTACATACTCCCTTCACACATAAACCTTTTATGGCTTCAAGTGGCTTTTCAAACACCAGTAAACCAGAAGCAAGAACACTGAATACACTACATGAGTCAATTAAATAAGTCAGAATTGTTCAGAAAGTTTTGTGATTTTACAGGTTTGCAGTAGGTCACATTTTTCAAGTTACTATTTGTAATAGAACAAGAGAGTTTCTAAACTACTTTTACAACTGGAAAAGTAGAAAGATAGAAAGAACCAGACCACTGGTACCTCCAACCACCACTAAAAAGGCCTTTTCCCAACTTTCCAAAAAACTTTTATATCTATGCTGAGAATATATTTATTAAACAGCAACTTAAATTCATATTACAGATGAGAAAATTCCATATAAGGCAAGTGAGTGTGTGGCTGCTCAGTGAAAAACAATGTGCCTAATTATTTGGATTATGCTGTCACATAGTTGCTGGCTCCCTTGAGAAAAATTTTCCAAATTTTTAAAAACATTTTAAATAGATGAGGTAATAGATCAACACATTCCTTTCCAACAAGTTACATGGTAACTATAACATAAAGTGCAGAGGATGAAACATTCATCATCATTAATGTAATTGTCCCTCATATTAATACTCATCCTATAAGGCTTATCGCTAAGCATTCCAAATAAATATTTAAAAAGCATTATAAGCATCAACTGTCAAGCATAACAGAAAACCCCAAAAGAATCCATTAGTTACTCAAAGAAAGTATTATACTATATTTTTAGGGGGAAAAAACCCCAGAACACTCATTTCTGTCTGATTGCAGACTGTGTATTTCATTTAAGTGAAAAACCAAAGAAAAAGTCTCTCTCTTAACTAAGCTGTCTTACATGACTACAACGCAGCCTTGCCAAACCATATAGACTAAAAAAGTTTTAATTCCTATTTTGCTGCATCTTCTCAAAATTCAAGTGGGATAAGGAGAATACTTTTGGCAGTTTGGACTTATAAAAATATAGACATAAATGTTATTGGCTTCACTGTTGTTTCTGTTTACAGTGATTAAAAAAAAAAGTTGGACAAAATGAAAAACAAAATGATAGAGCCATACTCCAAGAAGCTCACAGATTATCTGACCCTGCAAATCCAGGCAGATAATCCTCATGAAAAGGAGCAGTCACATAATGTGAATCAGAACCTGTGAGCCTCAGGATTTTAATTAGAGTTGCAATAACAACTGTGACTCAACCACTTCACCTTGATGGTTTAGAACAAGTACCTAATCCTTCTACCTGATGTCACCTTTAGTCCCTTAAAGTCAACAACAGAAAGTGCTCAGAAATCAATCTTACAATTCAGTGCCATTGTAACTAAGATAAAATTTTGTTTTCTATATTACAGATATCTAGCATTCCTTTTCTTCCTTTTCCAGTTGCTACATGATGTTAACGAGCTAGTTGGTAATTTGCTCTTTTAGAATTAGGGGGAGATGAGCATAAAATTCCTAGTTTTAAAAACATGAAAATTCCTAGTTTACATATCAGGAATGTTGCAAATTTAGAAAAATAAATTTCATATGTAAAGTGTAAAATTGACTTCTCCAACGTTCTTTTTGGAAAGATCAAGAATGTTGAGGGTTCACTGAGAGCAGTTATGAAGTCATTAACTTAAGAAACTTCGTTCTCCAAAGTTTAGTCCCACTGGTCATCACAATCGCACTTACCCTTTTTGTGCAATAAAGGTAGAAAAAACCTGATCCAAATGCATTAGCAATATTTGACAGGGTGATCCAATATCCTGAATATTATACCATCTACAAGAAAAGCTAATGTGGATGGTATAGTATTCCCAAATCACAAAACATGCAAGAAAGGAAAAACTAAGTAATACTAAATACAATTTAATTTCTAAGCAGTGGAATCCTTAGAAATGCGTATTTTTGTGCAGCAATTAAAAAAAAATTGCTTTTCAGTTAAAAAGAAAAGGAAGAAGAAACAGGAGTCAGCAAGCCAAAGAAATCACTTAACTGCATCCACTTTAAGGGGAAATGACCAGTGTTGTTTCTACATTTTTTCAACAAAACTAGCACCTGAGATATCTTCAAAGACAATTGAAACTATTTGTTTGGAGGAGAGGAGAGCAGGGAGACCACTAACTCTATTAAGATTTCAAAATCCAGTCCGGATCTAGAAGTGATCAAAAGCTTTCCTGTTTTGGAAAAACAAGTGTATGTGAAGTGAAAGGAAATAAAATAAATTTTCAAGTTGTCATAAAAACACTCTAATCACAGCATCTATCTAGAATGAGTAAAAATATTTTTAAATATACCAATATTGAAAGCTTAAATTCAAAATTGCTTCTTTGGTCTGAAAATTTTTTCTGCCTATCAGGAATAAGTTATGGTAGCTCAGTTCAGGCACACATAAAACACACTTAACAGAAAACAAATTTAAATATTAAACTTTTACATTTTCTAATAGCTTTTTTTCCAGCCTTTTCCTCAGTGAGCTGGCTTTCTTTGTATCATAACCTGAAAGTTTACAAATTCTCAGTTATCACTTTACAAATCACAGCCTGAAAGCATAAATATGTTTAGACATTAGACAGACATAGATTTAGGCATGGATTATGTTTTCTCTCTTGCAAACAGACACATTTACACATAAATAATCTGATAATAAATATCTGTCTGAATATCCAGCTGCCTCTGCTAATCAGATTGCAGCTTCTGGTGCTAATGCATTGTATTAACAATTGCATGTTGTTATGTTAACAATATTGTACATTAACAATAGCATAGAAATGTGTATTAAAACGTCAAATAAATAATTGATGTTTTAGACAAGGCAAATCTACTAAGGATGACATGTTCTAGTGTTTCTTCTAGGTCTGGGTACAGAACTGGATGAAATGCTAAAAAAAGCAAAAGGAGGAGTTGCAATGTCGGGCTTCCAATTTTGCCTCCAGGATACCACATACATTCTCCATAGTGTGTTGGGGCTCTGCTATCAGGAACTTTCAGTGGTGAAATCAAAGCTTTGTACAATTTCCTTTCCCACATGACCACCTGCAGAGTAGACTCTACTCTTCCTAGCAGTTTCTGCTCCTCAGTTCAACAAGACATTTTCAAACAGAAATGCTGGAATAAAATTAAATATTTTGCTTCTCTTTTCCCTAAAGTGAAACTGTAGCCATTGTTTAATAACTTTTCTAAGTGTAAACTAATGTTATCCAAGACATTATACTGACTTTCCCCATTTAAAACACAGATTGTCTTCTACACAGAATTAACTAACAGGAAAGATAAATTAAAACAAGGTTGAAATAGCATACCTGTATTATGGCCAAGTCTTTCGTTGGAGTGCTGCGTAAGGTCAATCGTCCTGTCAATTTGAAAGATTTTTAAGTCTTCATCATCTAAGGCAATATCTCCCCAAAAGACAGCTTTAAATAAAAAAGAGCTCAATTTAATTAAAGAATTATTTAGACAATAAAGCCAATCTGAAGAACATAATGCCATGTTTACAACCTTTGGGAAAATATATGACAAGCATATATTTACAGCATATATATTTCCTTACTGGTCTATATTTTTATATGAAGAAAAAAGAAAACTACCTAGTAAAAGACAAATAACTTATTCCAAAATCTTAGTCTATTTGGTTTCTTTGTACATTACCTAACTGCAATAACTTAAATGTAGGGTCATTCTATTAATACTTTTTTAGCATGTAGTTTTCTCTATGTAAATACAACAAAGCATGAGACCAGTGTGAACATTTGACCTATGAAGTAAAATATATACATATCTGAGAAAACACAACTGTTACATTTCCTAACATCTTTCTGAAAATAGTAATCATTTGAAGGAATTTTTATTATGTTTCAGTTGCTTTCTATACTACATTATGTTTCACTCAGATAATTAGGTGTATCTATTTTCTATTAAACTCAGAAACAAAAACCCTTTATTTTTTATTTTCCTCTCAGTTTATTTGTATGCTTCCCTTTTATTCCTAATCACACCATTAGGATGCTTTCAAATTCTTTACTCTTCAAAGCTCCAATCTCTCTTTAACCTTCCTTTGGCCTTTTTCATGGATTTCTCCTCCTTTCTTTTCTTTTTCTTTTGTTCTATTTTCTTTCAGTTTTTTTCTTTTTCACTTTTGCACAGGTAGCACATCTTCCCCTAAGAAGAACTCATCTTCCCTAAGCTGTCTCTACAATTCAGTGGACCATGATACAATCCCACTTCCAAGAATTCAGGATCCATAACCTCAAACTTTCATTTCTGCCTATTTTTGCTGAGATTTTATCCTGAGATCTCCCTGCCAATTCACACTTAGCATTCAAGCTGAACTCAGCCATATTCTCAATTGCTGCGAATGAAGTCAACAGAGCATGTACCAATTAACAGGAGCTGAAAGTGGTTGTTTATAATTTTTATCCAAATTCCTCCTTTTCCTGCTTCCTCTGTCAATAGCTCTAATTTTTGTGCCCTCAGAGTACAAAACCCCTGGATTCAATCTTAGTGTTATCTTCAACTCCTTTCCTTCTTTCCCCCATCCAGGGGGACATCACAAACTGCTTGGTGGGTTGTTACACAGCTCTACAGCAAACTGCTTTCTTCACTTCCACCCAAACAAACCCTAGTCCAAAGTTTAGCTGCTACCAAATCAATCTCTCTAGTCTTCCTCCATCCAAATTGATCCTAAACTTTATTGTTAAGTGTATTCACCTTTTTCTCTGTCTGTTTTTTATATCACACTTTAAATAGCACTCATCAGACAATATTCTCATCACAGTAGTTTCACGTTGCTGCAAAAATCACCCATTTCTCAAAATGCAGTGCTCACATTCACTGGCATTGAATCAAATCTACTCAAAAAAGTTTTTACTTAAGCAAAAAGATAAGCACTTTTAAATAACTTCAAGATATTGTATTGCCTCCTCCAACTTACATGATTTTTCTTGAAGGCAAATAGGAGAAATTACATTGATTATGCCTTTAGCCTGCCTTGTAAAATACCTTTGAAATGCCCCCAGATCATCTACACAGTTAATAATGAAATTATTAAACATAACCAACACTTTTTCTCCTC
The DNA here is from genome assembly GCA_013397095.1 of Sterrhoptilus dennistouni. Classification (NCBI taxonomy): domain Eukaryota; kingdom Metazoa; phylum Chordata; class Aves; order Passeriformes; family Zosteropidae; genus Sterrhoptilus; species Sterrhoptilus dennistouni. The sequence continues at coordinate 684,576 of VWZU01008465.1, read as the reverse complement.
CAAATATTAATATTTCCACTTTTTTTTTTTTTTTTTTACACAAGATAATGTTTCTTAGAAACCACAAGTACTTGAGACTATTACTGAAACTGTTCAGTGAGCTCTAGCACATTGTGGAACACTATCCTTCCAAGGGTCACTGTTCTCAGGCTCACATTGGACACACGTCATTCCTCTAGCTAACCTGTTCTCACCAGTGATGGCTTTATCATCACACCAAGACACAAAAGCAAAAAGTGACAGCTTGAAATGTTTGGGTCTCTTTTTCCTTAAGCTTCAAGGAAAAAAAAAAATCTCAAATTATTAGGGTTTTGAACAGTGAAGGAAGAAAGTCAGTAGTCTCCATCTGGTTGAGTTAAATATTATTTACTTTTATAAATGCCTTCTAGAGGTTTCTCTTGAATGCCATTCATAACTGTGTCTGCTGTATAAGCTCATGGAAAGACTGCAACCTTGAACAAACAGAACAAAGTTGTAAAAGGAAGAAACTACTAACATTTCTGTCTATAGAGACACAGTGTGCCCCAGTGGAGGTCACACAGACTGCCCACACCAAACTCGAAGTGCTAAAGCAGCAAGTGATATTGAGATTCCTAGTGATATTGAGAGTTAACAAAAGGAAGATTCTACATTAACAACAGATGATGTAAAAGATAGCCTACTGACAGAAATGCAGAAATCACTTTGGTTTCTGTGTGTAATACTGACAAATAAATACGAAAATCCAAGGCAAATCAAACCTCCTACTAACAATAAAGTTGAAAAAAACTGGAAAATATCTGCCTTAGTCCTGGTCATGCATCTTTATCACTTTTACCACTTCACCATGGTAACATCCAGCTCAAGATAAAAATACAAATAGAAATACTAATTTGTGTCAATTTATCTGACATAAAAGTATCAGATTTCTGTGTACAAATGTGAAATATATCTTAGTGTTCAGGCAGCATGTAGTAACTTTGGTGCCTTAGAAAGGAAAAGAAAGCTATTTTTGTTGAACATCTGGAATGTTAGCTAGTTTAGTTTACCAATAATATAACCACAGTAATATAATAAGTGCTGATACAAGTGTCACATAACTGTACACAAGTCAGCTATGTGACCAATAGCAGCCACATCCTCTGACATACTAAAGAAATACGAGTAAACATTAACATCAAAAATAGACAAGATTATTTGATTAAAATATAATGGAAAGTTTGGAACTTTCTCCAGGCCACTGGTTCATTTTACTCAAGGCAATTCTTTTTTGCAGAAGGCAACAAACATGCCAAAACATGGAAACCTTGATAAAAATGATCTCATTTGACTTTAGCAGCAATCTAATAAGTGTCAGGGGTTTTTTTTACTGAACTAAACCTCTGATCTGCTGAATTCATTTAACTTTACCTAGCAAAAGAAAAAATAGTTAACTGTATGTTCTTTAATTTCAATGTACTCCATGCAATCAGCAACCGACACAAAAAGGGAGCTGATAACTTTTTTTAAATTACACCTTTTTTCCAATTAAAGGTCTGCACTGAATATTAATTCTGCCTTTCAAAGCCTACAACACAACTCTGTCAGAATTATAAAATAAAAAGTTTAAAAATTATCCCCCATAACTATTAAAAGTATCCTTCAATTTTTTGGAATGCCAGTTTAAGTGTCAAAATACTTTGTAATAAGAGAAGACCATAGTTTTATCTCCTGCCTTAAAAGTTTTATGGCCTGAAACCATCTGAAGAAGCCACTCCATATACTTCATCATGTCACAAACCAATGTTAATGTCACAGAAAGCAAGCAGAGGATTGTTTGGGTATGCAAGGCATGGTGTTAAAGGCTTTGCTAAGAGCATGTTAGGATTAAGAGCTTTAGTAGCTCCCTCTAAGGAACTTCTGACAGACTTGATCAGTTCAGCTGTTCATTTTTCACACATAATTAATTCATATGTTTCATCTGGAAAATTAACAAGAGTCTGATAATCAATTCACTAGGCAAGAAAACAAAACTGAAACAAATGGATAGAAAAAATTTGAAGTGATCTAAACAGAACTTTAATGTACCTCTACTTCTTTAAGGTTGTGTCCTACCTATTTATTCAATGATCACAAAAACTTGATATTACAGATGGCTTTTTTGTTTATTTTGAAAATTCAAGATTGACAATGAACTTAAAAAGTATCTGTTGAAAATCTGAGACAGTATTAAATGAAGAGAAAAAGTATTTCAAATACCTTTTATTATATAAGGGTTCTTAAGAAAAAAGAAAATGGACCTTTTTGTCCAATACTTGATAAAGACAATATCCTGTCATACCAGATTTCAAACCAGATAGTTGGGGTTATTTTTATGGTTTTTTATGTTTTTTATGGCCATAACACGATGCACTTACACAAATTCAACAGAGAAAATACATGCATCTGTTTCAAAAAGGTGGACAAAACCTAGTTATGCAGTAAAGGCGTGTTTTTCTGTAACAGTGAAGGATTTTTGTGGAGCTGTTAAAATGGAGAAGACACTTAACCAGCAGATGCGGTTCTGCTTTCATACAACTCAAAAGCTCTCAGTTAAACACCACCTTCTTATTTCTTAAGGTCTTATTTTATTTAAAAAGACAAAACACTGCCATGTAAAGCAGCTAAGTTTGCAACCGGTAACCAGTCATCTCACAAGCAGGAAAGCAAACAGGAAAATAAATAGGTTATAAAATGTGTTTTCCATTCAGAGAATGACACCTTAATATTGCCATACAAACCATATTAATTGAAAGGAAAATTAAGATTATCTATAACCTACAGATCAAGCACAGGAACTACAGCTATGCTCTACTACTTGTAACAAGATATATTATTCCATGATAAATAATTAGTATTCATCTGCAAACTTAACTTCTCTGTGCTAACCTACTCTCTCCCAAAAAGACTCATCACCACAAAAAATACCCAGTATTCTAAAAGAATAAAATATGCTATTAAGGACAGCAAGGAAACATAAATACATGTATAAAATAATTTTCAAAAAGGAGATTTATACTATTTTATTTTTATAGATGTACACACATGGTATGAGTCAATGAGCATATACAGTGAGAATAAAAAACATCTTTCACAGTTTTCAAGATGTCTGGAAGAAAAATTATTTGCTAAATACCATAGGGCTGCAATATGTAGTAGGACGGCTCATTCTAGGATTTGAAATAGCAATTAACATGTAAGTCTGCAAAATATAGAAAGGAGGATGAAACTATTCCCAGGACCTGATTTGCTCTGATGACTCCACAGGCTTGAAACATGTTCAACTGAGACCCTTCCAAACTGAGATGTAAACTGTGACCTTGTCCTGTGAGCAGATGCAGAGTTTTGACAGGGGGATTATTCTTATGTCAGAGAAGATACCAATGAAAGGATTAAGGCAATACTAGAAGGCATTTCAAAACTAAGCCCTCAAATTTTGGTACACTACTGGGAGTGCAAAGCCCATTAGAGAAGCTGCCAAGAACAGACAACAAAAAATATTTTAAAAAATCTGCAAGGCACAACAAGGTAATCTGAAGAGCTCCTTTGACATCCCTAAAGTGGGATGCCCAACACAAAGCAAAGCTTGATTGGTAATTCATGCATTAGGAGGTGCCAGAAAGTGTGCTAGACAGCTTCAGGGCAGATACTCATCTAAATCCACATGTCCAGCAGTTCTCATTAGCAGACTCTTCTATAGCTGAGTCATTGAGCACTTCCCTGTAACAACACAGCTATGTGCATTATACTCCAACTATACTCCATCCACCTTGGTGAGTCACTCTGTTCCTTACAATCCATTCACAACTTACATAACTGCCTCTAAATCTGAACAGAAAATGGGAAGATTAAAGCAAAGTAAGATAATTTTATCTCATTACAAGGAAAGCAATACACTACTACAACTAACCTTATTCCGTAATACGCTACTACAGATAACCTTATTCTGTATTACCACTGTCTTTAATCTAGTCTAGTCCTTCCAAGATTTTTCAGGTGCAAAACACATTTCTTTTAGACATTATCACACTGAGAACAAGACAGGGCAAAGAAACAGCAAAAGATCTTGTGTAGAACCATGAGCGTAGCACTGCACGCCATATCCTGAACTCTACCATTGTTCAACACAAGAGTTACCTCCAGTTGTAACTGTGCAATAAATTTCCATGTTGGCATACAGAGCTCAAAAAACTTTCAAGAGAAAGCTAATTTAATCAAGTGTTGAATAATTATCCAAATCTATTTGGCTTTTTGTTGGACAAAAACATGACAGAAAAAGTGAAACTTTGACAGCATGAAATAGAAGACCAAGGTAGCCTACTTTCAAGACACAACAAAAAAAGTTAGCTATTTCATGATTTTCAGTATGCACCATTTCCAAATCTACACAACTCTAAGAAATTGTCACAGAAATAATATATGTACTGAAATAACTTATATATTTGGACAAGCTGACATAAGCACACTTATAAAGGGATGTAACATGTTTGACAGGCTGCTTCCACGTTTCCACCTAAATTATATAAAATAGCAAGCTCATCAACACTCATACAAATTCTATTTTTCAAACTCACAATCAGAAAATAATTTTCCCCAAGGAATGTATCACTTCCATTTCTATCAGAAAAGAAAATAATGATGGCAGAGTACTTTAAACATCTCCAAACTGTACACCAGTTAGAAATTCATTCCTCCATTCTTTTGAATGTGGCATCCCTTGACTACAGCTCACATGGACACACACAGTTATCCAGAAATCAGCTAGCTTGTATGTGGTAGTGATGCAGCCTTGGAACAAATTGTAATGCAATTTACTCAAATTTTTGTGACCCTACATGTCGACAGTATTACCTGCAACTCACCAATGTCTCACCTCATCCACCCCCAGAAATCTTCCCAGTGTTCCCCATGCACAACATTTCTGGCTTCTTTCCATTGACTATGTGTTCATATTTACAGGTAGGACGAACAAGTAGCAACATCCTTATTGGGATATGCAAATGCAATACACTTTTCTTAGAAATCATTTAAATGAGAACAAGACAGGGCAAATAAAAAGCATACAGCAGGGAACCAACACCCTATTGTTGCTCCCAAGTTACACTTACAGAGCCCCATCTCAGGTAGCATTTCACAACAGTCACTCCACACCATTTTCCAGTTCCTACCAAACTGACTAGGACAGAAAAATAACCAGGGAGGACCTAATTGTGGACACAAAAACAGCTGTAGAGCCAAAGGCAGAAGAAGAGAAATAATTGCTGGAAAGCCACCCACCATCCTATAGAGTGAACTGGTTGCTGACAGCCCTTCCAGGAGCACACCACAGTGCAGGTGGGCTATGGAGTGAGTGGCATGCAGCACTGGAGCATGTCCTGACTTCTTCAGAGTAGGAAACACCTCTGATATGAAGCAATACTCATAAGGAAAATGGAATGATTGCAATACACTTTATCTGAGCAGAACCTTCACTTACTAGAAGAGACATTTGTAGAGCTCGATCTTTTTGAAAGGGGACACTAATTTGCTAAATATGTTTCTTCATGGCACAGATAAATCTCAGTTTACAGATATCCATTTGCTCTGAGCTAATTGCAATTTTTACTTTGTCTTTTATTTCAAAATAGTGATTTTTTCATTTCCATTTTCCTTCTGTTTTGTTTTTTAGTGACAATTCTCATATTTCTCTAAAATTAGTACAATTAAAAACAACGACAACAACAAAAAACTTCAAAAAAGCAAAGACAATTCTGACAGAAGTCGCCATCTTAGATAAAAAGACAAGCTTTACTCCTAAACTTACTGCAAGGTGTTTTGAGGACAGGTTCTTCAATATTGCAAAAGCTACCTTGTGAAAGGTTTTGTTCTTGGTTAAACTGCTCAATCTGGAAAGCTTCCTGACTTTCAGTAACTATTTTCTTTTTTTATGCAATATCATCATCAACACCACACATGCTTTGCAACTAATGAAATTGATTCCTCTCATATACTGGGTTAACCACTGAACTGAATGCAGAGGACACTGCTCAGCAAACAGTAAAGGTATTTGCATACTGTAGGCGAAACAAGCAGCTACGCAGAACTTTCTTCACCACCCATAACTGCCTCAGGCCAGATATTGGCAAAACAAAGAGAAATAATCTCAAGGAGACCCATTTATCTATCTTGCTATTAATATTTCTTCTTATAATTTTCTACTATTTCAAGTTTTTAGTATGCAAATAGCTAGAAGTTTAATAAAAAATAAACTGAAACATGCGGCTTTCTTCAGAGCATTTATTAACCACTTCGAAAGGAAAGCCATAGCAAGAAACCAGTGACTCTTGGGAAGATCCATGAGTGCCAAAAATATAGGACAATCACAGCTAATGTTTGTTACCACAGCAAATGCTGACCTGCTTTATATGAAGTTACATGCAAGAGAGAAAAACCATAATTTCCTGGGCCCGTTATTCCTGCCACTGAATAGCAGAGGGAGTGGAGAAAACAATTCTCCATTTTCCTGGGAACGCTGCTCGTCACCCCTAGCAGAAACCATTGCAGCAATATTAGCTGAACTTCAATATAGTGATAACTGACTCTGATTTCTGGCACAGGAAAAGAAGGCTGACAGTCCATGAGGGTTGTTTTGCTGTCCCCAAACACCTGAAAACATTGACTTCTGCTATAGCCAGCTTTATTAAGGAGGCTAAAAAAATAGACCGTGGGGCAAATTCAGATCTGTAATATCAACACTCATAATCCTGTGTGACCACGGTGATGTTATAATTTTCACCTTAATTTTACTTTGAAACACCATTATCCTGGATAGCCTTAGGGTCAAGATCTACAAAATTAATATACAACTAAGATTTCTTAAAATAGAAATAAAGACACCATGAGGCAGAATTATCACTCTTAAAGTGAAATCTTTTTTTAAATATTGAAAATTTGTAAACATGTAAGACTGGAAAGAAAAAATATAATTTGTTCTGAAATTAAGAACAGATTTTAATTATTTCAGTTACTCAGTGAATGGGGAATAGATAACTTCAAAAATAAGCCACATATAGATGAATGGATAAAAATCTTTATTGGAAAGAAAGTTGTCAGTCTGAGTGTGTCACCTACAGGAAACAGCTCTTAGGGCTGAGACAGACAGAGCAGCTGCTACAAGGCCTCCCCAAAGATGCAAGTCTTAGACATTGCCATTCAAACACCAAGAAAACAGAATATCAGTACCAAAGCAAGTGAATTACAAGCTACCAGATTATGCATGGCACAAGCCAAAAGATTAGTTTAAGTAGCTAAAAAGATAGAGGTAAAATCTTTTATATGCTTTTCCAACCTCCAGACTTCAGAAAAGAGAAAAAGTTAACTTCCAAACCATTCAGTGGAATTGTAAGGATTTCAGAGAATAAATCCCTTTCAAAGATGAAGAACAAAAATAATAAAGCATTTATACATGACTACTGCTGGTATGGAGCAAATGAGATTTGATCTCAACTTCAATTTAACATCCCAGCCCTTCAGTGACAGTAAACTACAAAATTAAGTAAAAAATTATTGTTTCTGATAAGATGAAGGATTAAATTTATACACATTACAGGAGAGCAGTAGCTCCCTAGTCTTACACTTTTGTAAGCATATTTTCCTGGGTTTATTCTACTTCCACAAGCACCCAGGCAAATCCTATATTAATGGCTCCCCCGGAAAGAATCCTGGTCCAAGGACAGCACAAGCATGGCCAAAGCCTGCAGAGCACAAGCACTGCACAGCAGCCCTGAGGGGGAAGCAGCAGCAGCAGTTGTCTGAGGGGAGGAAACATAATAAAATAAAACTCAAAAAGGAATAACTACTTAGGCAAGCTATCTGGCTTTGGCAATATCAGTCTTCAAGAAATTCCACAACCATAACATCTTTCCGCTAGTGTTACAGGTTGTTACTGTGGAGTAGAAGTGGATAAGGAACTTATAATTAGGGAGAGAATTCCTCTAGTAATTTTGTTGTGCTATGGCAATAAGAGGCCACAGCAACACTTTCTTTATTACTCGGCATTAGCATATAATAAGCATGTCACAATAATGTTACAATAAAGCAGCACTGATACATGTGGAAATTCTCCCCTTCTGTACCTTTTCCTCATCTATGGGAAATGAAAAAAATGTAGTTCATTTTCTCACAGACATAAAATCCCAAGTAAGCTGAAGTAGTACCTTGAAAACAGAAAATCCTGAATAATCATTAAATGCAACCAAAGATTTATACAGAAAGCCAAATGGTACAGAAAGGAAAGTGCATATCTAAGGGATTATCTGGCATTCAGGATCAAGGTTGTCATCATACCACATGAAATAAATACTGCTCCATTTGCATGGAGCAAATCTTATATTTATTTACATTTATATTATTTATCTTATATTTATCTTTTCATGGATCATCTTATATTTAAACATAGAGAATTATACACTGTATATAAATAAACCCCTATTATAGGTTTCAGAAGTGATTTTCATTATCAGCTGCAGCTTCCTGTTTCCATCATTTTTGTCATGAACCTCACTTAAGTCATTCCATCTCATATTTTAGCACATCATTCCGTGACTTGGCTCTGTGGAAAAGGAAAGAGACTAAATAGCTCTTAAGGCTGCTTTTTTTGGCAGTGATCCAGCGCTTAATACAGTGAGTCCTGGGTATTGGACCAAGGCAATTCTACATTTCTGTCTTCATATTCAGTCATTGTCTTCTACCACTTTTTTTTCTTACCAGAGTAAGAATTTTAGTCAATAAAGCTAAAAAGTTGAAGCCTGATTCCTTAACTCTGTATCCTCCAATTCATGTAATCGTTTAAAATAGAAATTATGAGTCTCATGCATCACAACTATTTTCCTTGCTTGTCTCTGAATACTGTTTCCTCCCTCCCCCCACATTTGTAATTTAAGTGATTGGGTTTTATTTTCCCATGGAGACTCTGCACAGCTGCTGATTATTTTTTGGACACAGCAAGTAAAAGAGAAAGTGAAAAATTATCCTCTGAGTTAGTGAGATGACAGTAAAACTACAGTGGAAAAGTATTGACATTGTCCAATGCCTAATATCAAGTTATTAAACAGAATTTAATATTTGATGCATCTGACACCTACACAGCTTAATATTTTGAGCAATTTTAGCCATGAGAATACTTGAGACAGAACTTATTCCATCATTGTAATATTTTGCTTCTTGACGGATACAATGAAACTTCATTTCATCTTTGCATTTATTTGTTTGCTCTTGAAAAGACCTATTAAGCATAACTGCTTAAAGCTTTTTTTAATCCTTGTTTCGAACCAGTAAAGAGTATTAGCCTTTTGCAAGTAGTCTGCTGCAAGCCAGCAGAATCTCCACCCCATTCTGAAGAGAATTATGGCACCGAGTCCACACTTACTCATTTCCTAGTTTTTGGCACGGTGGTAATTCAAGCGTCATCCACAGTACTTAAGCAGGAGAGGTAGTGGAAAGGACAAAAAAAAAAA
>VWZU01008465.1:646934-675079 GCA_013397095.1 Sterrhoptilus dennistouni | reverse complement strand
AAAAAAAAAAAAAAAAAAAAAAATACACAACCTCAGCTCTCTCCTGTCCCTGTAATTTCTTTGCAAGACTGTATTTGTCCTCAAACTTGTGAGGCTGCAACCACTATTTCCACCCCCAGGCTGTCACAAATTGATTAAGTTAAATTGTGCATATTTACAGTGGGATTTACATAAGGACTTACAGTTTGCTACTTGTTTGCAGCTGATTATCAAGCAAAATAAGATAAAATCAATTTTATGGTGAGAGACACCTAAGTCCCATGAGTTTAAATACAGACCATTCTGAGGTGTAAAATGGTAGCTATGTGAAGCTTCAAGAATTTCACAAATCTTAAAGGAAAGCAAACACAGTTATACTTTGGTTAGGCTTTCTATTTCCATGAAGTTGTCTCATGCTGATCTCACTTCATGAGGCGTTTTAGCTTGCATTTCAAACTGAAATGCCAAAGAGCCAGTTCAAATAACAGATCCTGACTTGTTCTCCATGTCAGTTATTCTTCTCTTCTTGCCTTCATTAAGCCACTGCAGCTCCTTATGTACTGCTCACCACCAGATTTCTTGTGCTCCTTTCTAATAGCAGCCCATATGTTAGCAGGAACAGCGTACCAGGGTCCATTTGCCGTCCCACTTGCAGACACTGCTTCTCCCTTTTCAACTACAACAGCCTTAATTGCAGCTGCTGTTTGCATGAATACAGAGAAGACAGATACCGAGTATTTAATTTTTTGAATGGATTTGTTTCTTAATTAATAAAGATGTTACTGCCTAAATTAGTCTCAGAGTATTTTCAGATGTCTTTCAATACAATTCAGCAGCTGAAACAAAGTACATGAGCCAAACATGACGTTTCTAGCCAGCTCACCCTGGGTTAGCATGGTCTGCTGGCTATGGGGGCTGTGTCTTTTGACAGCAACACAGTAGTGACCTTAAATAACCTCTTAATATATCGCTGGAAATAGGAATTACACAAGACGCTGAAAATACTAAGCTTCTTTCAAGCTCAGAGAAAACACAAATATTTAATATAGCTAACATTCAGAGCAAATATGCCAAATTAAATATTAACCTTTTCAGAGGACTGCTGTTTAGCCTATGGCATTAAGGATCTAATATTTCAAATTTCCTTGACTATTAACATTTTAGAAATGGAGAACTGTAGTAGGTTCTTCAACTCCTAGATGATCTGCTTTCTTTATTCTTTCATGCTTTCAAAGCAAACAATTCAGAAACAGACATGAATATGTAGAAAACCAAGGAAAAACACTTGACCAAGTAAAGAGCAGTCAGAAAACATGCTACTGTATCACTTACCTCTTAAGTAGACCATTTGTATTATTACTATATTTAAAAACCATTTTTATTTAACTCTTGGACACGGTGCTGGAGACAAATCCTATATTACCAAAAGGCATACACTCCTGTAAATATTTAAGAGACTTGTGTTCCACATGTGGGAGGAAAAAAAAGCCAGGCACACAAAACATATGCTTTCTTCTACCCACTATCTCTTCTCATATGAATTCTGGTCTGTAAGTCATAATCCTCGATGTCCACGTTTCTCACGTACAAATTGTGTCAGTACACACACTTCTTTTAAGTGTTTCCCCAAGTTATTACGAGAGTGACTGAAAATAGAATTCCTAATAAAAAACAAAACAGAAGGATTTGCTGAGACAGTGCTCTAAAGCAGAGCTCTTTAAGGCATTGGTCTCTGAATATGAGAGTGCTCAAATAATACGGTGAATTTTGCGACAGATAAGATTTCAGGTGAATGATCCTGGGTCACTCCCATTCTTTGGAAAGAATTCTTTAAATTTAAATTTTATGTTCACAACTAAAATATCCACAGACTATCATTTTATAAAAACTGATCTCTTTGAAGCTCTTTTAAGAAGACAAGAGTTCAGATTGTGGATTGGTAGCATGAATACTGTTTCAGTTATTAGAGAGCTGTAATATCACAGCCCTCTTGTGAAAATCATAAGTTATTCAGTTATTAGATATTCCCCAAAAACTCAGATCCCAAAAAGAAAAATATTTTATAACATGACTATTACTGGTATAAATACATTCAAGTGGACAATTCATCCAAATGGCAAAATATAAAAATATATAAAAGTGGCAATTAGAAGCACCTTCCCTACTGGGAAAATCAGTGACATTTATGATTTATAAATGATTCTTGCACTAGTTCTGAAAGTATATTTCTTTCTATCCTCCCTGAACAGGAAAAAAAGAACAATATTTAAAGATAGTCAGCTTTTTAGTACAATCAGTAGAAATATATCACCAGAATCTTGTAGAAATGTCATACTCATTTTCAACTGAAGGACTGACATATTAATCTTAGAACTGACAATTACCTAAAAAAGATGTAAGGCAGAATAAGGATAGACAGATAATTAAGTAAGTCAAATAATAAGTCATAATGTAGGGAAAAAAAAATCCGGTACTACAGGAATTAATTCGGGGTTTTTTATGCAGACAAAAGTAAAAAGTGTAACTTTGGGTTATGAATATACCAGAAAACTGTCTTTGCAGCATCCCCAAATCTTTTAACTTTGATGAATGTGTTAGAAAATCGTGAATACACAAGGGACACTTCAGAGAGCAGTAAATGACCTAACACAAAGGTTGAGAACAGAAGACATCTTCATGTGCTAAAATGACTTCATTTGTTTTCATAAAACATGGGAGGAACATCTGTCAGGACAGGAAAGCATTTTGGAACAACTTAAGGCATCAGAGCTGAAATTGGCAGGAGGGATTTGGGGGTTGGATTTTTTTTCTGAATGCTTGTTTGGCTTCAACAAAGGGTACTTCATATTTCTGAGACTTAGAGAAAGTGAGCTAGAACTTTAGAGCTCAGACTACACAGAAAGGATTGCAAGGTTACTATAAATTTTGAGAAAATATAGGAAATTAAAGATCTATGGAGAATGGATTTTTGAAGGCTAAAAGAAAAGCTTAAAAAACACGTATCAGTGCTACTCCACCTGCAACAGTTCAGCCCGTTTGGAAAAAAACGCCAAAAAGCTTCTGAATTACTAAACCAGTACTTTTCTTCCCAGTCCTATGCTTGACTGACTTGATTGATCCCATCTGTTTTTGTCAATTTGTGATATCTCAAGAGGTATTTATTGGCACTAAAAGAAGTTATCCTGATAAAAAGAAACATCTCAAGGAAATAAGGCACTCTGCTAATTCCACAGGGATTTTTCAGTACTAACAAAAAACCTGAAAGGCAAATTGCAAGAGCCTTTGCTGGTTCCCCAGCCTGTGCTGAACACAGTGCAGTGCTAACTCCTGGTGAGCTGATGGTGAGAACCAGCCTGTCCCCTGCCTCACAGGGCCCAGTGCTGCACAACATCTCACTGCCCACCCCGGAGAGCTGCCCCTGGACATTTCTGAGCAGTGCTGCTCTTTAAAGAGCATAGCCCCCAGTCTCTCACAAGCTTCACAGAAATATCATTTGCCTGACCTTAGATCAACAAATATGGTTTTTTTCAAGTTTAGAATCAAATATTATTAGTTCCAGCATGGGAGTATGAAAATAATCTTTCTTTCTAATGATTACATTGTTTTCCATTTGGCAAATGGATTTTTCCCATTCTCCATGTTACAAATATAGAATTAAAATCAAAGTCACTACTTTTGGTTAGTCTGTATTATTGGCATTTAAATTGCAAAGCATAAAAAATGAGTGAGTGAAAGTAGAAATTATAAAACATGGTAACCTAGCTTATGGACAATATACCTTTTATTTTCTTTTCCATGTTACTTTCTTTGTATAACAGTGTCCAAAATAAAAGTTCAACCATGCATTCAATCAAAATTTTCATGGACTACCCACAAGTTCACTGTTTTAACAACACAGAACTTAACAATACAATAAAAAGATTTCACTTCGAAGTTGTGTTAACAGAAATGTGCAACTGCTTGAGCTACCAAATTCAGATCCCTGCTGGCACACCAACTTTATTGCATGAACCTTCCCATAACTTATCAAGAACCATTTTGAAAACAGTACATTCCTTTCACTGATCCTACTGAAAAATTTCTCTGGGAGTCTTTTAATTTGAAGCTGACTTTTCTTACTTGGCTTTAGATCTAGTTTTTGAAACACAGGTTAGCACTACCACTCAATTTTCATACACCAATACCACAAATACAAATGTAGAGATCATTCCTACTGTAAGAGTTTAAAATACATCAAGCCAGAGAGTAAAATTTTTTTACAGTATCACTGGAATTCCTGCCATGTAATAAAATTCTTTAAGAGCATTTAGCTGATAACATTCTCCCATACCAATATTAATAATAATTAATAATAATATTAATAATAATTTATTAGGATTGAAGTCTTACTGCACGGCAAGATGCAGCTAGCTTAAAATTACTAGCAAAGTAATGAAGATAAGTGGACTTTTAGAGAAAGGCACGATGCCAGCTGGAGTCAACTTATCAGAAAAACTTTACACTCAAAGATAAAAATAATTACTCTAATACTTCTAAATTCGTAGCTTAATAAAAGAAGGATGAACTAACTTGGTCTTTAATTTCATAGCTATATCACACTTTTATGTCAGAAACTAAATGTTTCTTCCACACACATTTGAAGCTGTTATCTTCATATTATTACCATTAGTTAAAATCATTCATATTGAATTTATTAAAATGGCCTTTTGACAAAAGAAGGCACAATTAAGCACAAAGAATTATCATGCATCTACATCTATTTTCTTGCAAGTTATCTCAGCTTAAAGTTACACAAATATTTTTCAATAAGAAAAATATAGAGAAACATTTATTAAAATATCAGCATTTAGCGCAGAGCTACAGTAACTGTATACAATGAGAGAGACAAGTCTAAATGCAGAGTGACCTGGACTTCTCGCTAAACTGAAACCACAACTGTCCATACCAACAGTTAACAGCTAACTCAGGTGCATTTTAGAAAACTCATACATTCGAAACAGGGGCACACAGGTGCATGTACCCGTGAAAAAAGTAAATCACATTATAGAGAGCAGATGTACCCTACAAAACACAAACTGCCCAAAAGAATTGTGAGTTTGCGTGACATACAACCTCAAAATCAACGGTTTGGTGCAACAGCAGCCAAGAAGCAGAGCATGCCTTGACTGACAACTGAGAGGCCACCCTTTCACTGTTCATACCTCTGTCCACCTCATCAGACAAGTATTAGGTAGATGGATCAAACCAAACATGCTTGGTATCTTATCAAGTTGGCAAGCAATGGAAAAAAAACAAGGGAGAGAGCTGGGAAAAAGACCAGGGTTCGCTGGGGATGCAGCTGGACAGAAACAAGAGAAATTGCTAATGACCCACTTACCGATACAACATGGAACCAGCAGAATGGCAAATAACTAGGCAAATGTGATTTTCAGGGCAACACTGTAGCCCCAGAATTGTAAGCTATTTTAATAGACAAATGGTATAAGAGAACAGTAGATATTTCACCTGGCAAACAAACTTAACAGGCCATTAGCAGAACACTTAGTTTAGCTTTCATACATGCGCTCTCAACAGAATGCTGACAGGCTGGAACAGGTTCATAACGGATTCAGGCAAATGATTTTTCAAGGTACAATGAGAGATCTGAGGAAATCACGATATATAAAATGTAACAGAAACGATGTTAAATTATTTGATCACCATTAAAATAGTAAAGAGAAGAAGTTTATTCACTGTATGAGTTCTCTTAGTCCTGCTAACAAAAGGCAAAGAAAACAGGAACCGATAACAGGACAGATCAAGAGGGACATAACCCACCTATGGAATAAGGCACTTATGGAATATGGAGCTGGAAAGGCATTTACAGTGTAGCAATGATCACCAACTTTATTAATCCTTACTCCTTAATTTTTGTCTGTAGCTCATCAAGAATGAGACTGTATTCCACACTCCAGAAAAAAGTGAGTGGCTAATAAACCCTTTGACATCTTAAGATAATAGAAAGCAAGGAAATGAACAGAATTGTAGTAGTCAGTCAAAAGTTTAAGTGCTTGATGTGGTGATTAAAATAAGTGAATTACCAATTCAAAATACTCATTTTACAGTTACTGATCTCCAATCCCTGTTAGAGTAAAACATTTTGATGTTTAACAAATGTAGAAAATGCATCCCAGCAGTCACACAAGACAGTTTTCATATGATGCTTTAACTGACACACACAAACTGACAGAACATTTTCCTTCTCACTGCTTAGAGAGGTCAGTACAAACACGTTAACAGGACAGCCTATGTTTCATGGATCTGGTTTATTTTGTCTGTCCTTGATGCCTGATGTTTTGCAGAAGAACTTAGCTTCACCCAAAACCTCTTTAGGGTATTTGTGGCAAGCAGATAGTCAGTGAGCATTTTACAGCCACAAACAAAAGCTGTTACCACCAAGATGTGGCTGTGCCACTTCAGGCCAAGTTTGGTACCAGCTGGAGTAACTTTGCATGATCAGCAGGCTTCCTACTACTTTCTACTTTGGATCTACACAATACCCTAAAAAAACCTATATAAATTCTGCATTGAAAAGACAGGACAAATTCTTAACATCTGGTTTCAGTTGGTTCAGATGCCTTGACAGAAATATACATTATTTTTCTGAATGGCACAGGAAATGACAGTAAAAATTCACAGTAATCTCATGATCCTTGAGTTCAAGGTAATCACAAAAAAGACACACATAACAAGATTTGACTTGTGGTAAAGTTATCTGAAAAGCAAAAAATCTCTTAGCTATACATGATGGACAGATAAATGAACAATTTTGATCTTGTGTTTTTTCCCATCATCCTATTTGATCTGGCAAAGTCATCTGTCAGTGAAGCAAAAGCAGTTTCAGGAATGGAATCTTTGGTATTTTCCACTGGGGCAGAACTAAACTTCTGAGGCAATTCTGTATTATGATAATCAATGAGGTGAAATTTAACACGAAGCACTGTAAAAACGATATTAACAATGCACCACTGAAGAAGGTATAACCAAAATTGCAACTCCCAGAAACACCCTCTTCTTCAGCAGGGAAATACTAAAACAAAGCAAAAATCTCATGTCTGCACTTGGCAGGAAAAAAAGGAAGACTGAATCTTTGTTTTAAGTAGTTTGAAAGAAAAGGTAGCTTAGGTTTGGGGAGAAAAAAGAAAAGAAAATCCTTAACAGAAATTTGTGTCACCATAAAAGAACAGATACCAGAAAAAATGTTGACCAAGTTTTAAAACATAACAAATACTTAGTGATAGTAGCTACTGGAGATAAATGCTTGATTTCCTACTAATAAATATCAGCTAGATATTTCATATCATATCATAGTGTGCAGCTATGTACACAGATTTTCCAACACTTTCATCCTACACTCCTTGCATCTTTTAAACAAGCAAGTCAAAAGCACACTTTTATCACATGTATGTATGCTGTGCTATTGAATATTATGACTTTGACATTCTTCAGAATAATGTAAAGGCAGTTTGTTTTCACAGTAAAATGTTGGGGTTTTTTGGTTGGGTTCCCCCCCACCTGAACACATGGAATTTCTTCCCTGCTATGGAAACATTTTGAAAATTGTCTTTTACTTAGTTTGGGACAAAATAACATTTTGTTCTAATCTTACATAATATCTTCTGTGTGGATATATAACAAGATTTTACTTGCAGTAAAATGTCTTAAAAAGCAAAACACTCTTGAAGACCTATAGTGAAGTATTATTTAGCATTACCAAGAAGTCAGTTTGATGGTGTATTTTACACTATAGTTTCAATCTGTCAGCAGATCAGATCAGAAAAATCAATGCCTGCAGCTAAAATAAGAAAGTTAAATTTACGTACATTTTATGCAAATACAGAAAAAGACTAGTCCACGCTAATTATGCTTTAAGATGTCAGAATAATTTTTTTTAATCTTCTGCATTTGAACATTTTTATGGGTCTTCTTCCATTTTTCCACTCACCAGAGAGGGTACAACCATCAAGAACAGCATTTTTACTTCTTCACTACAGAAGTCTTTTCAGCAGCATCTATGGCTAGAATAAATTTAATTTTTCTCCTCTGTTCACTTGCATATTTATGCACACAATTTCAATAAAACTAACTCTTCGTAGGAAGCATGAATGAAGAAGAGTGTGTGACATTTACAGCTAAGTGGCAGGATGCAGACTACCAGGAAAAGATAACTAAAGTCCATGGTGAGCACTTAACAAACGTAAGCCAGTTTGGCAGAACCTGACACTGCGCTGCAGTCGGGAAACTAGATAACAAAAGGTTGGCAATGTGCATTCTGCTCTTTAATAGAAACGATAGTATCAGATAAGCTGACAGCCAAATATTCACATCGTGTCTTTCCTCACAATAACATGGACAGGAATACCTGGCAATGCTAAAATTTAATGGTATTTTTTTTGGAAGAAAAATTAATCTGAACTGTATGCTCAGATGACCTTTCATTTAGATAAAATTTAATTTAAAAACTACTCTTTCTGAAAAGAAAGCAATAGTGTAACTCATTAAGACAATTTTATGTAAAGATGATAAGTATCTAGCCATTGTTATACATTTCACCACTATAAAATGTAAGACTATCTCACCAGTAAAACTCAGAGTTTTCTGCCAAAAGACCTTAGCTAATGAATTCAAGAAACAGATATAACACTAAAGCTGTTTTGCAAATACAGCAGTCTTCATGGTAAGGTCTAGTTTTCCTTGTACCTAAACTTTATTGAGAGTGCACATTTGAAACAAACCCTTTGGAGGAGCTGAAACTCTTCCATCTCTCCGTGATACTTCACATTAATTAATCCCTTAAAAGAAAGGTAAAATAAAATATTGCACGGAACTTCCTGTTTTGGGGCCTTGTATTATGAACACTATGATTAAGGAAAAAAAAACCTCTACAGCAAAAGAGCCTTAATTTAAACATAACAGATATACAGACACTTTACATCTTTTGCATTGTAGGATTATTTTTGAAAACAAAATAATTTGCAACATCAAGGCTTGTGTCATAATATGCCCCTATTATGTATTGTTACAAAACAGGTAACATTTATTTTGAAGTGATTTCCTAGCTTTTGCTTTAAAAAGTGAAGTCAGTTTCTAGCAGGGCCAGCAACAAGGACCAAGAACCCCCATCATCAGGGGTGCATTCACTCTGGTTTCAGCCTGAAATTCCAGCAGAGACTCCTGTCAGTTGAGATGCAGGAAGTTAACTGGCAACAGAGGAAGGTCTTACCCCAGAGAGGGAGAGCTCCATGAGCCATCAACATCAGCCAGGGGAACCACGGCTCAATTTATTCTGCTCTTTTCTCCCACTCTGGAGGTGGGATCTGTGCCACATATTTGTGCCCCCAAAGGAGAGAAAAGAGTCTATGGTTTAATGGAGAAAGCCTGGTCAGGCAGCCTGCTTCTCCAAGTTTCCCAGCAATTGTGAGAACCTTTTCTCCCAGGAGGTATTCTGAGAGGCTGATGGAGCTAAGGATAGGAGGTAGGACTTCAGTAACTTGCTTCCCTCCAAACCAAATTGCTCTGTCAGCTCCCAAGATAATGTATTCTAGTGCTTTGGTGGCAGCCTGGGACCCTCACCCTGGAACAGCCATGTTCAGACATGGATTTGGCAGGCTGAAATCAGTTTCGTGAGCAAAAAAAAAAATCAAGTCAAGGGAAATCGAGTGTCTAAACTGAACTGTTTAAACTCAATTAAATCTGAATAAAATTGGATGGGAATTACAAAAAAGTGATTTTCTAGCTCCAGGGTCTTTTTTCCTCCAAATTTCAAAGATTTGCAATGTAATAGCTTATCTCTATCCCATCCTCCCACAACAGTCAAAATTATCTTAAAATACCAAAGACAATATCAAGTCTACAGATAAGTGCAATAATCTTCTCCAATTATAAAATTATGGCAGTTGTAGGAATTTGCATTTGAGGATTGTGGCCCTCATTCTTTAAATCTGCAATAAGGCAGAGAGGGCAAAATAGTCAAATGCCAAAACACTGGGGCAGGTGACATTTCAAGAGAGATCTCTTCAGCAGCATAGCCCAATCTTGTTCTGAAATCAGTAGGTAAAATCCAGTCTAGAACCTGCTGTGGTCAGCAGAAACTGAGTAACTCTGAGGAAGCTTACATGAAGTGTGTTTGAGAAGCTCAGCCCACACATATGTGTACACATATGTACACATGTGTTAACATGATAGATAATTGAGAGTTTCATTGGCAGGTTGATCAGAATCTTCATCACAACAGCCTAGAATTGCCACATAGGGCACTCCATGCTCTGCATTACTCCCTAACACTTATGAGAATAAGAAAAAACTAAGCCACAGTGAGAAATGTATTTGTCCGTACATTTTGTGTACCTAGCCTGGAACCACAGTGTAATTAATATTCTATCAATGAGAACTTTTTTTTTCCTGATTTATTTGAAAGTATTAAAGTACATACTTGATTAATTATTCAATTATCATATTTCTTGAATCCCAAATAAATTTGAAATCAAGGAAAGCAGTAATTACTAGTTATTACACAAAAATTGTGTGGATCAAAAGATAACTTCTGGGAAGTACACAACAACTATATAGAAAACCAAGTTTCATAGAAAAGTTGATGTCCATGTTACATAAGGCTGGCATACATACATTGAAAAAGCCTTTTTTCCAAACTTACTGTTATTTGCCATACATGCAAAATCTGAGCATTCACCAACCAAAAAAGAATAATATAGAGTTTTGCCTATTATCTCCTTTCTGTGGTTTAGTAAAGCAGTTTTTGGAACTATCATACTGCTGTTACTTCTACCAGACTGAATAAGAAGTGGGCTATCCCACAGTCCCACCCCATCAGCCACATCACCAAACACCTTACAGACTACAAAATGCTATCAGCTATTTCAAAAAGCTCTTTGCTTCCCATCTGCTTCTCAGGATGAGGGGTTTGCACTACTTTTTTTTGAAAAGTCTTGGATTATCTCTTCTTTAAAATAAAAGAGTGGCTATTTTTATGAAAAGAAGTGCTTATTTTCCATCTTTGTAAGCAAGAAAAAGTGTTCAGCTTTTGCTAGATCATGTTTACTTTTGCTATAAGGACAAAGCTAGTGTCGGAGCCAAGAAGAAATACATAATACAAAGGAAAGTTATTGAGGAATACATTTGTAACATTTTCTTTTCTTTAGCAGCATTATTTGTTTCTAAAATGGAATGTATTTATTTTTCATAAGTGAGTGTGATTGTGGAGCTAGGACATAAGCCAGGGCTTACTTCCCAATGGAAGTAAGAATATCCTTTGAAAGTCTCTAATGCTAAACCTCTAATGCTAAATTACTGAACAGGAAGTAGATTAAAAAAAAGGGGACCTTCAGGTATGCCTCAGAAGCTATATGAACATCTCCTCTCCATTTGTGGGAACTCCAGTAACTGGACAAACTTCAAAGTACCCATCCAGTTCTGTGCTAGTTCATCTCTACCATTAATGAAAGACTTGACTCTCAAAATGGCCATTTTACAGACCAGGAAATCTTTGGAAAGAGTGTCTCAATACCATTTTTATGTCTTACAGCCCATTCTTCAATGTAAAAATATCAAGGTCTAGCAAACATGCGAAAACAGGGAAAAGTGAAAAACAGAGAAAAAAAAATAAACCACAACCAAAAAAAGGGTCACCATGCCTGCAAAGCAAAGAAATGTCCAGTGCACAGATATTTTTCTTCCAAACTGTTGTCCTTTACAAGGAAAACTCAGAGGGGGAAAAAAAAAAGCGTCTGTCTGTGTAGTACTACATCAAATACCAGTTATGTGAATTCACTTGGTAAACAGGCATTTGCACAGACAATTTTAATGAAAGAGAATATCTGATCACTTACTTGGGAAGTTTAACTATTCCCTTCAAACTTGAGCATCCAAAGTGCATCTCACCTGATCATACACATCTATACCCACTTTTCCAGTAAGAAGAAAGAGAAAAACAGGCATTTCAGGCTCAGGCCATGCACCCATGTCTAGTGCAGATGTCTAACATAGGCAGACCTAGTGACTGACTGATAATGCCACATGCCTCTTCAACCCATTATAGGAGGATGAGAGATGACCAGTTTAAATGAAACACTCGCCTTTTACAAGGCTGACCTTAAGGGAGATAAATTCTATCTTGAGTGTTACTAATGCTTTACCACATTTCCCCCCCAGTATTTTTCAGATGCAATAAGGAAGTTGGACGTAGAGTGCTGTGCTTTATTTATTCTTGCAGCATAATTACATTGTCTAATGAAGGCACACGTGGCAATGTAACTGATCTTCAGGCAAAGTGTGGCACACGTGCAAATCAAAAAACACAAGGCTATATATACATGAGCAGCTAACTTTTAAAATGAAACGCCCTAAAATACTAGCTTTGAGTTCAAAAAAATATCACTGCATTAAGTTCCTATAAAACAATTCTGCCCATTTCAAGATACAAGTTACCTCTGTTTTGTCTATTGATGTTTCTAGGATTTGAAACATTAACCTAACAGTGTACTGAAACTGAGGAGACAAATCAATAGCTTCATTTATTATTACTATGCAGCAACCTGAATGCTCAAAGGTGCTTGCCAAAATTATGTCTTAATCCCCATCAAAAGATTAAGACATAATTTGCACATGGGATTGTGCAATTACCACTTACTTAGGTAATTCATAATTTTGGCAAAAAAGGTCGACACGGTACAGAATCTTTCCCAAAAATAAAAGACCAAACAATTACAAACTTGAAAAAAAAATGAGTATAAAAAGTAGCACAGTTAATTTAACTACTCTTTTGTAATTGCTGTAAAGCAAAGTTCAGTATAGCTTTTATTTTAAGTCTGTATCTTGATTTAATTCTGAAATTAATTAAGCCACACATAAAACTCTGTACATTAGAAAAGTTTGTTCTAAGCACCTGTCAAGTTTTACCAGTTACTCCAGTAGTTTCAGAGACATGAAGAAATAGTGCTCTCGTGGTTTTCCTGATCTTACATTGATTGCTAAGTAAAAAGAGGACCAAAGCAAATAAATCTGAGCATGGGGCATGTGATTATTGATTCTCCCTGTCATTCCCTCACTGTTTCAATTTAAGCATGCTCATAAACGGGACCACTTCCCAACAAAACTGCAAACTTTCAGATCCCACCAGCTCAGATCCTGAGAGGCTGCCTGGTCTCTGCAATCCATGCCCACATATACCCTTCCTCTCATGGATACAAATCCATCACTTCAGTAAAACACAGAACAGCCCATTCCCTGCTGTGAGTAAACAGGAATACACACAATCACTATCTCTCTATTTCTCTCACAATTTCTCTCTAAAGCAATGTTGGGATTCATTGTGAAGCTGAAAGATAACAAGAATTGTATTTTCCTCTGTTCTTAAAGCTTCTGTCTGAGCAGCAGCAATATGCCAGAGTTTAAGCAGGGCTTAAGAGATGAGTATTTCTTACGAGACTTAACAGAATTCTTTCATATCTCTGGTACTGGATTATATTATTCTGAAAAATTAGCTGTTTGTTTTCAAAGAAACGCTAGAAAACACTAGCCTATTTACCTGCTGCTCAGCCTAATTATCATTTAGAAAAGTCTTTAAGGTCCTTGGACAAAAAACAAGATCTCATGTAATTTATGATATCACACCAAGTCTTAATTGGCAATACTTCAATTACTTTAATTTAGAGAATAACTTAACCAGCCCACTAAATTACTAATTTGCCTAATTACAAGGAAGAATTATTCACTATGCCACTAATGGAAGACAGATTTTTAAATGACACACTCTTGTAGGTGAGACCATTTAGTTTACCTGGAAACTACCTCCAGGAGTGCAGAACTTCAGACCAGAGCATAAAACACTGGTTGTTGGTCTTCTTCTTTCTCTCAGAAAGGTATTCTGCAATTAAGTGCAAAAGCCAGAAGCTAAAATGCTAAATCCTCTTACAATTTAATAATCCACTTTATTAAGAACTGTGAAGATATCATTACAATCTTTCCTTAAACATATCAGGTAGGAAAAAGCTTGTGCTTGACAAACAACACCGAGTTCAGTAAAACTACATTTTCAGCTAAAAGAAGTAAAATGAAACCTCTTTAAACAGTGCCTTAAGGCAATAATCTCAGAAACTTAATCAGCACTCCTAAACAAACTTACTTAAGTGTATTTCTCCATTAACATCTACTGTGAGAATCCTTAACTCGATAATATTGTAAATCTCTGAAAAGAAAGAACCAAGTTAAAAGGCAAATAGACTAGTGCATAATTGACAAAGGGACTAACATTTAAAGAAAGCAAACACCAAAATCAGGAAAGCAAGGTATAATCTCTAGTTCCTCAAAGCAACAAAGCATTCTTGCTGCTCCAAGAGTGAGAGAATCACAATAAATAAATGAGAACAGCCAACAGGCACTACCTCAGCAACTGCCCAGGAATTAACCCAACACATGGCAGCTGAAGGAGGGAAAGGAGCTGGGAAAAATAATGTGTGCATCAGAGAGAAATGGCAGTTTCGAGTACAAGGAGAGCTCACCAGGTCTGTGGGATTTAATCAGGTGTTTTAAAAGAGGACAGGGACGGCAGAGCAGAAAAGATGGGCTCTAACCCAAACATTATCAAAAGTGATAAGCAATAGGGACTGGAAATCAGAAACTTCTCTAAAAGTTTCCATCATTTCAAACTCAGTGTTGAGAAGGGTCAAGAAGAAAATCCTTACTTTTAGGAATGTTTGCTCTGATCTATTCCTTGAAAAAAATGACAGCTATAGGATGAATCAAGTAACTGCTGTGAAAAAAATCATCAGTTCTGCAAATGACAGCTTCTCTGCCAGCTGGTATTTAGGAGACAATTTTATGTGAAGAAAAACAAAACATAATTTACAGAATACACTTATCCAAATTCATGAAAAGGTAAAGTGTATTTATTTTCATGACTATAAACAATTTTGCCTCTTAGATATAGAAACCCACCAGTATCGCAGCTGATGGCAATTTCTAAATCTGAGGAATATTCTTAGAAATCACATGTGCATTATCAGTGTTAAATTCCATCATCAATGAGAAAAAATTCACTCACTAGCCTATTTACCAGGAATTCTTTCAAATTTATTCCTTGGTGAATACCTAATCAGAGTGGTAAACAAATGTGATACAGAAAGGGCCAGATCCTTCCAAGATGCACCTTCAATGACATTTGAAAGAGATACAATTTTACGACCATTTCTAGTTTCATATTTTAATTTAATATTCATCCTATAATTTAGTGGGATTGGTTACTGAGCAGCTTGAACTAATGGGTGACATTCCTGCCTATAGCAGGACATTTGAAACTATACAATCTTAAAGGTCCATTCTAATCCAAAATATTCTAAGATTCCATGATTAGTAGTTACCTTACAACCCATTTAGCAATAACAATTTCATCTAACCTGTTCTTAAAAAAAAAAAAAAAAAACACAACCAGAAAAGTCCAATCAAGAAAAAAAAAATCAGGATTACAAGGGTAAAATTTGCACATATTAAAATAAACTGATTTTATTTTTATCCCCTTAATACACAAATAGATTGAGCTTTATGTATAGCTATAAAGCACAAGCTTCACACCTGCTAAGCTCAAATTAAAATTTTGGTCATGTAAATATTTACTTTACATTCCCACTAACTGCAGAAATTTATTCCACAAGTTGTTAATCAGCGGTTCCGAAACAAAGATGACTTCAAGCTTCATCTGAGAAACACAATGCAGAGAGGGATGCGTAATCCCTCTTCGAACCAAACACCCACACCCAACTAAAGCACTGAGATAAATTGTGATCCTGCAAATATTCAGTTACAAGAACATCCAATGGAACTGCCCAAGGATGTCAACAGAGGCTTTATTTATTGACTTTAGCTAAGTGCCCACAAGACAAAAATCTTCTTATCTTCATTGATAACAAGCTTAGAAAGTCAGAGGAACCAGACCACGCCTACCACTTCAATGTAAAAGCACTCCAGGCCCACCTTAGCTGCTCAGATAATTTGACTACAGCTGCAGAGCAAGTGGGAGAAGGATCACAAGCACAAGCTTAGCAAACATACAGCTACGAACTTCATTTAAAGTGGTTAGGAACAGAAACTTTTGAAACATCTCGTCTCACCAGGCCCTTATTCACAGCAAAAACTTCTGTTTTATCAGCTAAAACTGGATCAAAAAGTGTTTGACAAACAAAAGCCTTCACTGTAAAAATTAAGGGGCTTACTGAAAGCACCCGTGTATTTAAAAGAATTAGACTTCTTTCCCATACCTACAGAATAACAGATTTAACTTAAAGCACATACTTAGAGTTTTTATAATTAATTGCTTCAATAATTAAATATTTCAGCTGCTTTCTCCAATCTTCCTTTGAGTTTGTATAACTAATTCGGCCTCGTTAACATTTCGCACACTCTGCCTTATTCAGATTTCCTCTCATTCCACACATGGAAGCTCTGCTGATAGAAATCAGACACCTTAAACAGAAGCTCAGACTACTGTTTAGTCAGCATGCTTTCAAAATACCTCAATTCTGAGATGCACTCTTTACAAAGCTTTTAATTCCATCCAAAACCAAACTAATTTAAATTTCAGTGGAATCATCATCTATGTTACCTTGTTCTTCAATCTGCCAAATGAAGTCACCTCAATTGTAGCATTCAGTCACCATTTCTCTTGGTTTAGTCCAAAAAAAAAACCTCTGTATGTCCTAAATGGTAAGTAGACATATAAACAAATATTACAAAGCTCAGCTGAGAATTGTATCTCACAAATCACACCAATGGATTTTCAATATGCATTTTATTGCTTGTATGTTCTAAAATCTAAAAAAATCTCATAAAACTAAATGCTTGTGGTAAACTAGACATTAAAAAAATGCAACTCTTCATACATACTTGGTAAGAGGCACTTTTTAATTCAGCTGGGTATACAAAAATAAACATATTTCTTCACAAATCCTACTTCAGACAAATCTTCCCCATCAGAAAATATCCTATGTATGATGTCACTGTGATTTCACTAATAATGACCTAGTGCTTCACATTAGAGAAAAATAATATATTTCCAAACTATGGAAGCTCAAACAACATTTGATTACCTACTGCTTCTTCTCCATTTAAAGCCATTAAGTGGCAACCAGTTTATTATCATTGCCATTAACTTTTAAGATGCTTTGCCCTCCCATCATGCTCCACAGAGCCCCTCAGCAGATAAATGCACAAAGAACAATTCAGCACTTGGCACCACTGACAGGTAAGGGCGAGGTGGGCTGGGAACATCTTCTTTCATGCCAGATCTAGCCTTCGTTGTTCTATCAAGGTAATACTAACAAACTTATCTTAATCTATAATTTCCTACTGTGTTTTCAATAAAGCATTAAGAAGAAGAAACTTCATAGAAGAACCTTCAATTGTATCTGAGAGCATTGTTTTAGCAACTGATTTGACTAATTAATGCTGTTTGCACACCAGGTTTGCTGGAGTTCTTTGCTTTAAGAAGGTTTTTTGTTGATTTAACTTGAAAACATTAGTGTGAGGTGCTCTTAAATTGAAGGAAGGATGTCTAAAGAAGACAATGCCTTCTTTAAACTGATCTCTAAACTTAAGTGATTTAATTACTACAATTTTCTTGTGTACACAAGGCCTTTGTGTTACAGCAGCCCCTTGAAAAGAGGCTTCAAGGATACTGAGAGAAGCTTGGTGGAGCAGGAATCCAAACTGAGCTGCATACTAGGTACACAAGGGTTTGTTTGATTACTGCCTCCTAACCAGCTTGCCCAACGCCAGCAACTCTTAGGATAGTTGTATTTGCATGACAAGGAAGAAGAGATTTTTAACTACTCTGTGTGCAGGAGAAGAAGTGAATACTTATTATGCCGCTACACTGAACTAAAACGTTGTAAACTTAGGCAAGCCAAGACTGGATAGGCTAATATTTTTTTTTTTCCAAAATCTATGCAGCACCACATGAACAAACACACAGAAGAAGAAAATAAAGGCATTACTCAGAAAATAATTTACATTTAGCAAAAGGGATTTCATTTACCACAGTCTATGCATAAGCAAAACAAAAGGATATCTTTGTGAAAGGAAACTTCACTTACAAGCCATCTGCATAATGAACTTTTCTCCAGTAGCACTTGCCTTTTTCTGTATAATAGAAGCCTGTGTGGATGACAGTGCACATGCTCCTGTTATAATGCCTTGGGAGAAAAACCATAATTCAGTGAGGCAGGGCCCCACCTCACTTCCTTCACTGACAGGTGCTTGACAGCCCTTGTGCCCAGGGCATGCAGCTGTGGCTTCCCCCTCTCCTCCTGCAACACTTAACTCTATTCTCACCAGCGGCTGGACAACCCAGGCTGGCTTGTAAAGACCTCTATACACACCTCCTTTCAACAGTATTAGGCATTTGAATATCACAGTGATTTTCTTTCAGGCTGCCCTATAACCTCCTTTCCAATTCTTTTAATAGCTTCTTCAGATTTTATATTTGTGTAAAATACAAGAGATGGGTTTGTTCATCTATTGTTTTCTCCATTATTGTTCTATTCACTTGCCTGAATTTTTACATCCAGATCAATAATGATAAAAAAGTAAAACTTGTCACTTCCTTTTTTCCTATACCTTCCATCCCTGTACCTGTTTTCTCACAGATTTTTCTCTCATGCTTTTAATTTTTCCCCTTTCACCTCACCTTCCTTGGTAATCAATAAAAACCATCCAGAATGCCTAACAGTAGAGGAGAACCTCCTTTTTTCATACAGGAAACAGAACACTGATTTAAGTGTGAGGACACAGATAATATGCAGTTTAGCTCCTGCACAAGTTAATGGGCACAAATTTCAATTCATGTTGCTATATCAGATCACGACAATTATTTTCAGAGTACATTCCTGCCTTATATGCCTTTTCACTTTCCAGCAAATTTTCAGAGTCAAGGCAGTTTCCTCTACTACAGAGCCATATTTTATCTGGGTCTACATGAAAACTGAACGTTTAAAAAAACCTAAGCAAAAGTCTGACAATTTTCTACTGAAGTATTAACCCATGAAATATGTAAAGTGTCTTCTGTGTGTCATGGCTGCCTCATATTTCTTCATTTCTAGAATGGAGCTGCATCACAAGAAGGGAAGATGTAGCCAACTCAAAAATGAAGCTACCTGCAACAATGGACAGTATTAACAAAGGATTTGACATAATTTTTTCCAGGTTTTCCTACTTTGCCACTTATCCTACATTAACTAAGAGAGGTCAGAGATACCATACCACCAATACCTTCCTGGTCTGACTGGGACATCTTCTTGCTTTCTGTAGACTATCCCTTACAGATGAGGTAATCAACAAACTTCGGCAAAAAGATTTTTTAAAAGCTAGTAGAGGTTTCATTGCCTCCTGTGTGATTTGCACATGGGCAAACTGCAGTTCTTTTGATGGAGGTAAAAATCCCAGTTCATTTCTGGCTCTTCCCTGAACTCCACACCCACCTCTGGTGTCAGCTGTGGTTGTGGGCGTTCAGTTTGATCCAGGGTTTGGCACTGATCTTCTATAGCTCTTCAGTACTAGCATATCTGGGTATTTTCCATCACCTTATTATTGCTCTGAAATACTCACTTAGCTTTTTGCATGAACAAATTCTCATTTAATTTACTGCCAGAGTAAAGAACTCAAGAGTCTGGACTACTATTTATTTATTTGACGTGATCACTTCCCACAGATGGGCAAGGTGCTTTACATCATGCCTTAAATCGGCCAAGGGGATGGGTAGTAAGATTTTCTTGCTTTCACACTTGATTTCATATACGTAGCATTTTGTTTCCTTTTGTGACAATATATTGTGTAGTTAAAAAGGGTTTTCTTCATTGCGAAAAGCTGGTTCTCAAGCTAAGGAATTCTGGGAGGAGGAGGTTCTGAGAAACTAGGAGGAAA
This sequence comes from Sterrhoptilus dennistouni, assembly GCA_013397095.1. Taxonomy (NCBI): domain Eukaryota; kingdom Metazoa; phylum Chordata; class Aves; order Passeriformes; family Zosteropidae; genus Sterrhoptilus; species Sterrhoptilus dennistouni. The sequence goes on along the minus strand of VWZU01008465.1, from coordinate 655,135 downwards.
ATAAGTGCTGTGAGCAACACACAGTGATTTCAAGAATACTGGATAAATATCCCACGTATGGAAGGACAGCAAGGAAAGTATCCAAACCCTACACTGTAACTTGCTTAATGCATCTTTCTAAAGAGACAAACTACAAAAGCAGAAAACCACAGCATTTGTGAGCTCCATTTAAACCAACGGAAAAATTATTAACATCAGTTTCATGGAAACATACTGAGAAACTCGCTTGTCTTTTCCTGTATGTTTTTCAGCCACGACACCTACCCACAAGACCAACGTGACTTGTAAAACAGTTCTGCTCTATTTCACAGACCTGAGCATCTCAGAGAACATCACCCTGTATTTTCAGACAGCAGTGGAACTGGGAATTTCTGTAATCAAGTATACAATAACCGACATCTTCCATGCAAGTTTTGTTTCTCACCTAGAACCAGCGTTGGAATACTGCCAGAACAGCAAATATAATTTGAGCTTATGAGGACAAATCACGCCAAGGAGCTCCTAACAGAGTCCCTGGAAGCAATATTGTAGCCAGAATTTCCATTTTTGTCAATAGCAACATATTGGCATATGCACTGAGTCATCAAAGATGATCTTCAGGGCCAAACATCCATCTATACAAATATAGAATTTGCCTGGGCAGAGTTTGCAAGAGATCATTTTTCCATATGGAGTGCAAGATATGTTTCATTTGAGGCTCTCTGGTGTTACAGAAACAAAACCATTTTTTAAAGGTCCTATTTTTATCCCTATAATGGCAAGAATAAGGTAGAACAAATAATTAGGATAAGATTGTAGACAATGTACTTCACAGCAAAAACAGAGCCACAGGGAAGCTGTTGTTCTCTCTTTGAGCTTTCAAATCTCATCTCAGCAATCACCTTCTCAAAATTGTTCTTTCATCCACTACATTGAATTTCTTGGACTCAAGTCAGACCTAACTGTGAAGTTAAAAGTAGCAGCTGTCTGACCACAAAGTTAGTTAAAATGACCAAAAGAAGCCCCAAAGAGCTCCACTGACACACATTACCACCTGCCTCTCAATGTATTTTAGGCAGTATTACCTATGTATGCCTATAATGATTTACACTGCAATTCAGTGACACCCAGTATGTTACAAATAGTGATGCTGACCACCATAAATTCTTATACTATGTCAGAACAAAAGTTTTTAGGACAATTCACTAGTTACAAGTAAAACAAAAGAACAAATTCTGGCTCTATAGAAGCCAGTAGTGAAATTCTCCCAAGCTTTTAAGCTAAGACTAAAAGTGAAGTAGTAAATGGGCATCAGACCAGAGCTTCTGCCTCACCACACTCTTTGCATTGTTTCACCCCATATAATCCAGTCAGCCTCTATCCAAGTGTCTTCCTCAAAAACATCTTACTGACTCACAAATATTTCTTCAGGGTCCTGACCCTTCAGGAATTCCAAAAACCTATCACTTCCATAGATTATCCCAAAACAAGAAAGCAAAAGAATCTTTTTGTTTCACTCCCTCTTCCCTGCCACCATCATGGGAAAGGTCCTCCCCATGCTGATTTCCCTACCTGCTAGCAGTTCCTCATGGCCATGCAGGCAACAGATCATCCACCAGCCCTTAGGGATGGTGACATCAGCAGGAAGGAGTTTTTCAGGACTTAACAGGCAGTAATAGCAAGCACCTGCCTGCATTAATCTATTTACTGCAGGACCACTGTGTGGAAACCGGGTCACTTCTGAATACAGATGATGTAGTAGGGGCATGTAACAGATTTTTGTGATTAAGGGCTCATCAAGTCTTGCCAAGTTTAATTTAAACCCTCAGGGCTTAAAGCAGGGAACAACTTTCCCCTGTGATAAAGGAAGAATCAATGCTTCCCTTCTGTTTTTGGAAAAAATAACAGAGGCAGCTTCCCAGACAGACTCCATGTACCAGGTGCCTTCTTACACTCTAAAATGGATAGAAGAGAGAAAGTATACTCAGTCAGCAAGGTGCACTAGAGAGAGAAAGACAGAAGGTTGCACTGGCTAAGAGGCTCACAGCAGCAGCCATCAGGTCTGCAAACTCTGTTGAGTGCTGATGCAATGCTCCCAGTTGCACTCCTGTTTCTTCCAGCAGCTGCCCCAGGTACAGTGGGAAAGAAAGAACCACCTGCCTTCAACTGTCAGAGTTGGTAGGAAACACTAAAAGTTGACTTAGGAAGACTTGGGAGTAAGGAATGAAAGATGAATCAGTGCAGCATTTTTCCTCCTGCTTTTGTGTACCACAATCACATCACTCTGCCTGAAAACACCACAAACAGCTGATTTGCTAACACACATCAGTAAACTCACTCTTTTTTTTAGTTTACAAGATGTTTTAGGGTCCCTAGACTTCCCCTCCAGTACAGGCAGCTGAATATTACATTCTGAGTATTTTAGTGGTCAACGGAAAACACTATTGTCCATGGTTATTTTTGAAAGTAAAAGGAAGATAAAATTTAAACTAAAAAAATCTGTCATATACACTTCTGCTGTAAATATTTCTAGTTTACACAACAGTTCTGAGACAGCAAAAAGTACTAGTGGAATATATAAAATAGTTGTTTGAAAATAAACCAAGTGCTTGTGTAGAAGGCATGCTTCAGTAAATGGATAATGTAAAGATTTTTATTAAACCACTTCTTTGTTCAATATTTTTTTTCACTGTTAGAGTTATTAAAAAGCTTTTACATGATAAGTTGTCAGCATTCTATAGCAAAAAAACCCCTGCTACCTCAATAGGAGGCTATCATAAATTTCAGTGCTAGTCTGACACAGGACTATTACTTTTTTTTCCCTACCATTAATTAAATTCTCAGTAAGAAAAAATGTACATTGCAAGAGCAAGTAAAAAAAAATACAAGGAAAGCACTGAATGAATCAATTCATTATGCATGCATTCACTACTAAGGTCTTTTTTCTTCTGTTACTTCCCCTTCTAAACCTTCTGATTAAGCTTTACATTAAGTCAGACAAGCTGTCTCCTAAGAGTAACGAATATAGGAGTTTCACTATAATGATATTCCTTTTGGTACACCAGCACTACACAACTACATTTTCACCGGCTACATGATCAAGGAAACTTTGATTGTGCTTTCTGTAAAAAAAAAAAAAAAATTAAAAAAAAATCCACGGATAAGAGGTAAAAACCGCTGTAAAATGGCAAACACATTTGAAAGTGAAATATGTAAGTAAGCAGACAGTCATGTATATGTGTGGGTTTTTTTATTATAATATAGAATGCTGGTTAGCAGCTTAATCACTTGAGAGCAAATGATGATTCAGTATCAATAACCCCTATTATGAGTTGTGAATTTTTTTGAAGTTAGAAGTGCTTAAATAATAGAACAAGTATAAGTTACTGGGAAAAAACTTTTAAAAATCTTTTTATTAAATCTAATTTCACATGAATTCATACACATTTTTCTGTAACTAACAGGACTTTAATTTGAAAAGTTCATTAGGTTAAAAAATTCCTTAGCCCTTGAAACATATTTAATTTTATAGATTTGTTGGTTTCAGGTTTAAGTAATGTATACGGCTCTAGGTTAAATCTTTGGACACCTGTGAGAGAGGAAGAACAAAGGAAAACTCAAAGCCTCGGGGAATTGCCATATTCTCCCTTTTAGCAATGAGATAAAATCCTGGAAGATTCTGACAGAGATTCAGAACAGCACCTGCATCCAACCCCATACCCTCAGAAAAATCAGTGGTGTCTTCACTTATTTACAATTTTTGCTGCTGAATTGGAGCCTGAAGAAGAAATTGCAGAATAAAAGAGCAGATGGAAACCTCAGAAGAGCAGGTGAAGAACTGCCAAGAGTGACTGAGGTGAAACAGAGCCAAATATTTTTATCAACTCCTAAAAGAAGACATTTTTGGTAGCGAGATCAGAAGCTGAGCAATTGCACCAAATTATGCTCCAACCTGAGATGAAGGTTTTAGTTTTGTTCTTCCAGCCAGTATAAACAATAAAAGAAAATAAAAACATAATAGGAACTTTTCAAAATATATTGAACAAAACCAGAGACAACCTTATAACTTGCAAGCTCTAGAAGGGAAGTCTACTGGAAAACAAAATAATACTGGATACTTGGGAGATGCTACACAGCAATTCTGTTTCACAAAGGTGAATGTGGTTTGTAAGATGAAAGTTATTTTTCTGTTATTGCTTATCAGGGTGGTTTTTGTGCTGATGGAAGGCAAAGGTCAGACCTACACTAAAGAAACTTTACCTGATTATTCAGAAGTCAGGGTTCAAGCTTCTATTGTTGCTGTTTCCATTAACAAAACTGCATCTTGGGCAAACTGAAAGGTGATGCCTGGTTCCAGACTACTGGTGCACAACAGCCTGACTCCATGAGGTGCCCTCCTGGGAAGGATGTCTGTGATGGGCTGAGAGGGCAATAAAAGCTTTCAGAGACTGCTCTGGAATGAATGTGTCTAACTAGAAAAAAAAAAAATTATCTGTCCAAATTTTTATTCACCAAAAGCAAATTTAAAAGATTGTGTTCCAGCAATATCCCCCTAAAAGATGAGGGGATAGGAATTCATTAAAGACCTCTTTTAAGTATTTTAACAGATAAACCTAAAAAGCCTCTGTACACAGACAAGTGCCTTTTAGTAATTAAAAAAAATTAAAAATAAAATACTTATTATTTGTCAACAACAAAACGACATATTGTCCTGAGTGAAAAAGGAGGAGAAGCAGCGTGAAAGACAAAATGTCCTTGAAAGTGTTTGAACATAAAATTATGTGGAAAAGTGATTAAGCCATAGAGAAGGACCCGTATGCTTTAGAATATGCCATTTGTACCAAAACCTGTCCCTGACATGCAGAAAGAGTGACCAGCTGTGTGTGGAACCATTTAACTGAGCTATAATGAATTCTAGTTTTTCTAGGAATTACCCAGCAACTGCACAGCAAAGGCACCATGTCATTTTCCTTCCTCCATCCAGCTTCTCACCTTCATACAGCTCATCCCAGCCTGTTACTCAGTCCACACCGCTTTTTCTGTGCTCAGGTTTTAAGAGGCTGAGCAACAGGAACTGCTTCCCACAGTGCCAAACCTTTAGAATCCCCATGAAGCCTTGGATTTATGGTGATTTCTTCTTGGTCCATCTTAACCTCTGTGTATCAGGGAATTGGAGTCCCCAGAGAGCAAGCATGTTCACTGAGCATTGGCAGCAGGCAGCACAGGAATGTTGCTCGCTGCTGCCAAAAGCCAAGAGCTGTGCAGCTGGATCTGAGAGCAAGGCTCTAATGGCAGGTATGACACAGACACAGCCAGTTGTTCCACTGGTTACCTTGTTTGACATAATGCAACCGGAAGTGCCTTTTGCAGGATCAGAGTTGGAAGGGACCCATAAAAGACCGAGCCCAACTCCTGGTGCTGCACAGGAACACCCTAAGAACCACACCATGTGTCTGAGACCACTGTCCAGGCTTGGTGCTGTTACCATTTCCCTGGGGAGCCTGTTCCAGTGCCAACCACCCTCTGGGTGAGACACCTTTTCCTAAACCAACCTAAACATACCCTGACACAACCTCAGGCCATTCCCTCGGGCCACCAACAGGAGAGATCAGTGCCTGCCCCTCCTCTTCCCCTCGCAAGGAAGCTGTAACTGCAATGAGGTCCCCCCACAGTCTCCTCCAGCTGAACAGACCAAGTGACCTCAGCTGTTCCTCATATGGCTTCTCCTTAAGGCCCTTCAACACATTTTTTGCCCTCCTTTGGATGCTCTCTAGTAGCTTAATGTCTTTCTTATATTGTGGTGACCAAAACTGCACACAATATTAGAAGGCTCAGCTGGTGAGGATGATTTTTGAGCAGCCCAAAGTGAAAATTCAACACCTCTGTACACACGAGGGCTTGCCAAAAGTGACCTTATTAACATGGTTCTCTACCACTTTAGAGCAAAAGCCAAAAATATATATAGTGAGTGTAATACTGTATATACAGTGAAAAGAGGTTGTCCTTTACAATGTGTGCATAAGCATAACCAAAAATTAATGTACATCAAACACCTGCAAAATCTGAACTGGTGATTACAATTTTGGGCAGATAATTGGGCACTACTGATAAATGAAAATGTGGTTTGGAAGGCAGATGTATATTGCACTTCAGCAGAGAATCAGCATTCATTCTTTCACAAAATAGTCCATCAATGCATCAGCTCAAGAGTGTTCTTATTCTTATTCTTATTCTTATTCTTATTCTTATTCTTATTCTTATTCTTATTCTTATTCTTATTCTTATTCTTACTACTACTAGATGAATCTGTTTTATATTTGGATGAGATATGGCTGACCACTAATTTTCCCTTGCAGTCAACTCAATCTCATCAAAACTATTAATGTAAGATAGTTCCATGACAGATTTGCCAGTGGATGTTAAGTCAACGCTCACTGACTTAACTGAGGACAAAACTCAGCCTTTAAGCAACAGGAGAAATCTTAGGTGGTACAGCTACTCATTAGAGAGACTTTATTCTCTCTTCATGAAAAATACACTTGAAACAATGTATTCAGGTGAGCAAGTAATTTATATCCTTGCTACCTTTATCAACATTTTCACTAGTATTTGCACTTCACTTTGGAAGGCTTGTTTTGTTATAACACGAGCTCCTATACCACGAAGATTTCTGCAAGTAAAGTAAATGGTTTGAAACAAAGACATACTTTTTTTCCAGGAAAAATCTGCATACTGCATAGATCAGTAAGCTTTTAAAGCAAGTCATCTTCAAATACAAAGTGTCCCATACAGATTTTACTCCTCTAAATTAAATATTAGTATTTGTATAAACCAGTGAAGTGGCTGGCAAATGCTTCCATTAGATTTTGCCTAAAACAGGTAATGACAACAAGTTCCCATTTTTCATTTATGTTACCAAATTAAATTAATCCTTCGCAACTAAAACCCAAGTTCATGCACTTCTTCAAGTTACAGTTGATCTATCAGACTGTTTCTGTGTCAACATATACTACAGCTAGATGTTCCAGCACCCTCAGTTTAATTATCTTATGGAGATGACTGAGAGTGAAGTCTTGCTTTGTAACCACATTAAATTTATTTTGACAGCACAAATGAAGCAGACCAATTTTATAACCAAGACTTGCTAATGTTTTAGTACAATAAGTATCCAAGTCTAAGTTGATCATTATACAAATTCAAACTGTCACAGTTACCCAAATATGTAAGAATTAAAACGCAACATCAATTATATAAGCAACAACTGGAATAGGAATTTTAGGGTTAAAGAAAAACTCTCTGGGGTAAATTACAGATGTGATATTAAATCTTTAGACATATCTTACATAGTGAATACAAGCTAAATAATATGATGATATGCAATAGTGGTAAAGCATAAATAAACCTGAGTCCTAAGAAGGTAAACCTTCAATACTGGACCCAAATCTTTATTTCAAAAGTCAGGATGAAAATAATATAAATAACTGAGCCAAATTATGTCCCGTAAGAAGGACAATAGCAGAATCTGCTAGCTTATATTTTTCTTTTTTATAAAGAACATCTACATTTAACTATAGGAATTCATTTAGACCACAGAAGGTGAGAAGAGTTCCTCTTGCACAAAAAAAAAAGTAAATGAAAATAAATACAGAATCAAAAGAATGTGGAAATATGTATTTACATTGCCTTCTGCACTTTAGTGTTCTCTCTCCTTGGAGCTCAAAAAAATCCTCTTATTAACAAGGGTGGGTTTTTTGGGTTTTTTTTTTTTTTGTTTTTGTTTTTCATTTATTATGTGTATGACATACACACATAAAAGGTGTATGTGACACCTTTTTAAAATAACCAGAAATTCTTAAATACAGAACTGAAATATACCCATGTTAATAATACAAATTAACATTTTTCCACTCTGTTAGCTAAAATCTTACATTTTGTGCCACTAGTGCAAAGAATGAGGAACTTTTGGTGGCATCTTACCAGTGACTCTCTGAAAACTGTGGACAGGCACAGAAGTCTCTCCTTGTTCCTCTGAATGAGGAAGAGAGAGGAAAAGGATATCTGGGAGAGAACTCTTAGCTGCACAAGAAAGGACAAGGTTGTACTGCTGCTCAGGAAGGGGAGGCAGTGGGAATAAATGAGATGCCCCAACTTTCAGCTTTCAAAATCAGGACCTTAGCATCAATAAACTGCCATTAAAAAAAAAAAAAAAAAAAAAAAAAAAA
>VWZU01008465.1:632202-646896 GCA_013397095.1 Sterrhoptilus dennistouni | reverse complement strand
AAAGAAGTCTCTGCTTTCCTCCTGTAGCCAATGGATAGAAAAGGCCATCCATTATGCCTCCACTGGTGCCAAGTCTCAGAATGCACAGGTAACAAGGCTGGGAGCACTGTCAGCCAAGGGCATTAGAAAGGTTAGAAAGCATTCAGCCACCTAGACAAAGGAGTCTGAAGACAGACTACAGGATGGGTTGGCATGATGAGCATAATCCAGCAGTTCTGCTTCCTTGGAAAAAGACCCCAGCAACCTCAGCATCAAGCCTGTACAGCACAATTGCATCCCCACAGATGAAGCTGACAGCTGTTTCAGGGGAAGAAGTGTTGTTTCACATCACCCTCAGTGCTGGTACACCATGGAAGTCATGCAGAGTAAGTTTGCATTGAAATTCAGGAAAGTCTGAACAAGGAACACACAGTAAAAAGTATGAGAGAAACTAGGAGAGGACAAAAACAAGACAAAACAAAACAAAATTAACAAACCAGAACCCGATCAATACTTTCTTGTTGATATATACCAGTGGCATTAAGTATTTTCTATGCTTTTTTCCAAGTATGCCAAACATTTCCAGTGGGACAGCTGCTTCTCACCCTTGAAAGATGACACATACAGAACACTATGGTAAACATTTCCTGGCTCCAGAGAATTAAGAATATTTTTTTCTTCTTGGATGCAAAACAAGACAAAATTATTAAACACTGTCCCATATATCTTCTATTATAGAGAAAGGCTATTGGGAAATGGTGTATGATTCGCCAAGTTTCCTTTGAGTCAGCTGAGGTTCTTACTTGCCAAATGTAGTTAAAATAGGAAGTATAGAAAATGACAGTAACAACTGAATCAAAAGTTTGGTGCTGCAGTGTTAATTAAAATCAGAGCTAAGAGAAGACACTAAAAGTTTTGGGAGCTAATATGTATGTTAAAGAAATGTAGCAAAGACCAGAAATAAAATAAAAAAAAGAAGAAAAGTGTTTAAACTCCTCTCTACGCATAGATGATGATAGAGGCATCATCTACCACACTTAATAAGATGTATGAAATCTGTTTCATTCTATGTACAAAAATCTTTACTACCTTATTTTTATACTTTCCAGTAAAAGTGTATTTATAACTTTAGAGCATAAACACTAGTTGATGTGCTAAAACTATGTGGAAGAAACCCAGAAAATATCTAATTGAATGCATATATAAAAGCATCTAATTTTACAGGTTTCTGGTACATTTTACAAGGCATGCTATACTATTATCATTGTAGTAAAATCATTTACCAAATATGAAAATCCTAATAAATTGCAGTTCTTTAACATCCCATGGAAGCTTACATTAAAAAGATGTCAATGCATCTCTTGTTCTCTATCACAAAAAGAATTTTTCAAGACATACAAAAGGACACGTGAAGCATTACGATATTCCTGGGCTTTCTAAAATTCACTCCACCATCCCCAAGGAACTACAGCAAGTACCCTCCAGACTCAGGGGGGAGCTGCAGGATTTGTTCCGGAGCATGGTGTGGCAAGCAGCCAAAGAAGTCATTTAGCAGAGTTTTCGGCCAAGCAGGAAAGTGTTCCATTTCTTCTGCCATTCATTGAGACCCACGAGGAAACTGAGACAGGAAGTCAGGCTTCCAGATAATAGGAGTGTTCCTAATGATGTCTTTTGGCTTGCAGCACAGAACAGTTCCTCTATGCTCTCCCTTGCTACAACATCTTCTCTCCATATAATTTCCTACTGTAAAGGGGGAACAACAACAAAAGCTTTTAAAATTAGTTGTTCTTTGCACCCAATTCAAAGAGCCTGGTCAAGCTACATGGATGATCTGCTTCTTACTGTGTATTAACAGCTATTTGTTTGTTTTAAAACAGCTGATTATGCTTGGGAATTTTTCTATCATAATGTCACTCCAAAAAGATTCCCCCATTGTAATGACTGCCTATATATATATATATATAACACAACACCAAAAAAACAGTTACACCATAATTACCCAGTTACCTCTGGACTCTGCTGTTATGGATTGTTGAAAGAAAACACACCTCCACTAAGTTTCAGTAAACTGGCCCTAAATAAATTTTTTCTTCAGCCTTAAATTCTGACTTCATTAAGGTGAATGCCACCATGCCATTCGTCTCATTAGAAGCAACAAGAGATCCTGAGTGGACGTACAGCCTGAGCAAAGAATTCAGCCTTATACATTGCAGCACATGAACATAAAGCATTTAGTATTCATACATAAATGTGTCAGGACATAAAAGTCAGATAAAAAATTAAAACACTACTTTATCGTAAAGGGAAAGAAACCCCTGAACAAATCACCTTCATTTGCTGCTATGGGTCCTGGCTCAAAGCATAGCTCCCTGCTGTACAGTCCACAGCACGGCCCCATAACACAACCTGGGGTCTGTAACACATGGCTGCAGATTCTTCCTCATCCCACCTGTTGCATCTGCTGTATCCCACGGCAGGATACGAGACAGTGCTATTTTAGCTGTGATAGTCCAAAGAGATGAAATTCAAAGTTTGCAAGGAAGGAAGCTACCTTTTCTTAGACTAATCTCACAGAAAGAAAAAGCGTAACAAACTTCCTGACACAAAATCTTTATAAGCCAAGGCATTTTACCAGGTGTAAGAGCTACTGAACAATCCACAGCAGTGCCCAAAAGCAAAACCAAAAGATCTGTGCAAGAACAATTCACCTGTATTTAATGGTTGGAACAAAATACCACTAGAAATTTTGATACGTGTACCATTAATTCAAAGTCCCTACTTTAGCAGTAGATAAACTACAGAAAGCAGTTTGATTTGCAGAAAAAAAAAAAAAAAAAGCCCTCACAGAAACTTCTGCTGGAACTCATCTATGGCTGCAGAGGGCTCAGTAGAGGATAATTCACCTATCATTTGCACCTCAGCTTTACCTGATTACCTGACTTTGCCTAGAAACAACCCATTCTCTATGACTTCTCTAAGCACCTATCCAGCCTCAAACACAGATACCTGTGACTCCTCAGGCAACAAGCAGGAAAAGAAACTAAATCCAGAAGTGATTCTGAAGAGAGCAGGAAGGAAAGATGCAGTGTGTGTTTGGCTGTGCCCTAGCTCCATTTGTGCAGGAGCAAATCTTGCACATGCTCCTTTCCAATGAACATCCAGCTGTACAAAGGGTTTATTTCCCTATTAGTACAGCACAAAAGAAATCGCAGTTGAGGAATCACACAAAGAATGGGAATATTAACCTTTATCATTAGCACTTACAAGTGCACACAAAATCTTTTCTAGGCTTTCCCTGATTTTGATGACACATCATTTGCTTGTTGGAAGGAGAAAAATATTTCTCCACTGATAAAACCTAAGATATTTTAGATCAATGAAGTCAAATCCCAGTATGTGAGCAGAAACCAGGGGTCAAATAATTTTTCTTCTTCTATAAGATTACGTAGTTAAATAGTAATTAAGGATTACTATTTATGTTCATTTTTGCAGATTTTTTTCTAATGGCTGTTACTTAGTCTGACCTTGTTCATAATTAGGAAAGACAAACAAAATATTTGGAAAGGCTTGATTATAATTGTAAGTAATTCAGGAAATCATTCAATTTCTTATCCAAACTTGAACCTAGAGTGTCTAGATCAATGAATCAGTAAAAATACATTATATGTGATGGAACGCTATACCATATACCAAATAAATCTAAGACACATTATCAAAAATCTCAAAAAATAGCCAAGAAAAATTAATTTTGTCCAAGTTGATAAAGATTGTCATGACTTTAGCTGGCTCTCCACATTTTTGATTTAAAGCACCATAGAATAGATTGCATTTCTCTCTAACATTTTAGCTTTAGCTAAAAGATCTGCATATCTTCATAAACACATTACTGATCTAGGAGGCATCTTTGTTTTTGGCTCTCTTCCATAATGCAAAAGGAAGCGTATGTTATAAATTCTCTTTACTCATGCTTCACTTCTGTAGACACACTGACTGTGATCCATCAACACTACAATTCATATTTAATTCAGCTTCTTCCAAATTAAAGGTATTATGAATGAAAACATCCAAAAGGCTAGGGCTGGGTTTATGTATTTTCACCTGTATTTCATGTGTGAAAGGGTTTCATGAATGCAGGTTTAAAAAATGGAAAAAAAAAACAGGAAACCCCTCTCCTACACTCTCTGCTGTCTACTGTTCCTGCAATTTAGTGATCAAAGGATAAAGAAAGCTGTAGAAAGTGAATCTTTTCATGAACGGGAAAGATTTTCTTCTTATTTCTTTCCCTTACCAAATAACTCCAGAAACTCCTTAACTAAAGCCAAGAATTTTCTTCAAGAATCCTCAGTCAAATCTAGACTCATTTATCACCTGCAGTTCTCATTCTGGCCATAATTTAAGATCAATGCACTGAAGAAACAACATCAGAAAGATAACAGAAGTTTTCAAAACACAAAAGTAACAAACTATGTGGTTAAATGCAAGATTTGCACAGAGTTAGACTACGTTGTAAAGTTACTTAGTTCTATACAGCAATCTAGAGCTTTTCTAATCTGTCCAAACTACAAATAGCTGTGGGGAAAAAAAAAAAAAACAACAACTTTCTGCTCCCTTCTTATTTCTAATTCTTCAATTTACTAGTACACCTGTTCCTCCTAGTTTTCCAAGATCTCTTTAGCTCCTAGCAGCCTCAGGATTAGAAAATGTGTTTTGGGAATATTACAAACCACTGAATAAACTTTCATGGCTTGTCAAACTTTACCTAATGGTACATGATTGACACCAGTTTCACATGCCTGCTGTATTTTGTAATAAATTGCTTATTATCATCTTTGACTTTACATTTTTGGAAATTATACAGATGAGGAACTGCATATGCAACTGCAACCACCATGTTCATCAGCATCTTTAACTATTTACCAGACTGACCAATTAATAGAGTATTCAGCTATGACGAGAAGAAACCTATCTCTAAAGTCTGAGAAATTGTTGCAGTAATCAAAATCCAGTCTTATCCTGCAGCTTCTCATAAGGGGATAAAAAAAGAAAATCAGATGCTCTTCAAGCTGCTGGATTTTTTTCACACCCCAGTCCAGCAAGAAAGAACCTGTAATCACAAGGTCACTGAATGCAAGATTTCACGATACTCTTGTGTTAGTGATGACAACTACAGAAACTGGGGCAAAAATCCAACTGCCTTCACTGATGTGCCTGCAAAGCATGTAAGCACATGCATACGAGTAAACCATAGCCCAAGTACACAGAAGTAAATTAGTCAGCTCTGCTTATTACTTATTCACCTATAAACATTATCTCTAAAGTAACTGGAAGCACTCCCACTGAGTCCAATGGCCTCTAGGTCAGATTTACACAAAGTTACCTTGGCACTTATTAGTGGGGGAAAAGCAAAAAGAAGAAAAGCACCCTCACAATCTGTACACACGAGTTTAAAGAGCCTCTGTAGATATGCCTTCTATAGGCACCCCTTAGGTAGTGAGGTGAGCATGTGCATACATGTGGTTTATAGAGAAATGTGTACAAGTGCTGCACTGGATCCACACTGACAATCTATAAACATAGGTTTGTTGGGTTTTTTTCTTGTATGCTTGCATACGTTCATTTTCATCAGCTAGAGTTGGTCAATGTGTTTACAGTGATATTGAGCTTTGAAATTCATTCATGTCCCAAAATAGCTAAATTGCATTTATCTTTTAGGCATGCTACAAGACATGAGTTTTTGAAATAGCACTTAGGGAGGACTGAGAAACAAAGGAACTGCAACACTGGATCATATCCAAGGTCCTGTCTTTGACAGCAGTCACCACCAGCTGCTTCACAGAAAGAAACAAGAATTTGCAGTAGGTAGACAGGGATAATCTTGCCACATATTGGGGTTCATCCTTGTTTCAAGCTACTAAATACTGGCTTGAACTCTGAAGCCTGAGGTATATATCCACTTGAAAATCATTACTGTTACCATTACTAAATATCAGCCCTCCAGACACATCCTGCTACCTATGTAAATGTCATATCATATATCCAAATACAGACTCCTTTCAGAATCCTTTAGCAGATTTCAATCTAAAAAAAAAGTTGCATAAAATCCCCATGTCTCCTAGTCTCGGTTCTGAATTTTCCGCTTCAGAATTTAACAGACTAGTAGTAGAAACAAATATCTCTTTTATCTTCTTGTATAATTTCTGAAATTGTTCATGTTCATGTTTATCATGTTCTTTCTCTTTAATTTTCTCTTTGCTAACTTGAACATATTTTTACCCTGTTTTCATTAAATAATTTTTCCAATAATTTAACCTTGGGGGAATTAAATACCCATGAAAACCTTGTTCCTTAGCAATTTGCAGGCTGAATTAATATTTTTCATTTAAGGGTTTATTGTGGGTTTTTCTTTAACCATTTCTTTTCCAAGCATAAGAGATTAAGCTCTGTAAGTTATCAGAACATAATGCAATTATGACATATCAGTAATAACAGAAAAAGGATTCCACAGTTCATTCTCAAATCAATAGGCTTCAGGAGTTCCATAATTAAAGAATTAGTTTAAATTATGATGAAAGGATGGGCTGATGGACATATCAAAGATCTTGGTACTAAAATGAAGATCATAAAACATGGGTAACATGCCTTCAACATGGTGCTGGCAATTTCTCATGGAAACACACTAAGCTCTTCATTAGAAAAGGGCTAAACAGATAGCCTGAACACAAAATACCTAATTTATCCATTTGCCTATATATTTATACAAGGGATGAGGTAGAGAATTATAAATATGGAAACAGTTGTAAACTAGTGTGGCATAACATACCTACAAATAATGCTGAAGTAAGAGCACGATTGTAAGAGTAATATTGAGTAAGGGAAAAAAGCAAGTATAAGTGAAAAAGAAGATGTATGCAAATTTGTTATAAATATAAGGACATTTTACCAGATGGAGAAATTGGGCAGTTCATCATCATATTCTCACACCCGCAGAGTTGTTCTAAAACTACTTCTCATGAAAGCAAATATAATTCGCTCTGTAAGTAAACTGTTGAAATAAATCTTGATATTATATATATAAGAACTATCTGAAATTATCTTCTTTGCTTATCTGAATACATCATCTGGAAACATCAGAAGCTCTGCCTTTTGGCCACTCTTTGGAGGGTAATCACTGTGCCCTAAGCAAAACTTTTTATACACTCATGGGAAAGTGGAAAAGTGTTGCAGATCTTTAGTGCTACAATGCCCATGACAGCAAGAATGTACCTAACTAGCACCTATTAAATCATCAGACACCAATAAAATGGATTTGGTTTTGTTTCATAACAATTAAACTTGCTATTAGGAATGCATTTAACTGCTGCTACCAATAGGAGAATAATGTAACTCATCTGTGCAGCTATTTTACACCTCCCCAGCTGATGTCCTTGTCCCCTCACTTCTTACAAGAGCTGATAGTTAAGTCCCACCATACAGTTTACAATATCCAAGAATCACAATGTGGCTGGAGAGGTACTGGCACTTTTCAAATGCAGCAATGTGTCTCTGAAATTCAGTTTCTGTAGAAAAAGACATGAAATTCATGAGGACAGCAAGACAGAGAATTTCCAAAGTCAGATTAAAATGCACTGAAAATGAATTTTAAAATAAACATCCTTCCTTTGCAATTTTGTGTCCTGATTTTGCTGATTATTTCCTCATCAGGCACCACTTATAACCATCCAAATGGAGGAAAACATTTCAAAATCAATTCTAGTCAATTATTGACGGATCTTTTTATCATTAAAGCATATATAGCAAAGAATACGGTTTAATAAACACTGCATATCCTATTACGCATCGTATTTCACACACCTCAAGAAAGATAATTAGGAAGTTATTTTAGAATAATATTGATTATTTAGCATTTTGGTCTTGACAATCTGCTTTGTAATATTGAAGAGAAAACCCACAAACCTGTATTTTGGAGCATTATTGCTCTGTAAGAGCTATCTGACTGTGCTCAAATATTTTCAAATATCTGACACTCACAGTCACTCAGCATTTGCACTTGAAGACCATTACTCAGGCAAAACTCCCCCCAAAAAGCCATTTGAGAGTATCTGTTTGAGTGGGAGTTGCTTCCTTAGCAGTGTGCAGGAGGAATCACTCACATGGGTCGCACACTCCACACATGTCCACAGCACAGCCTCCACCTTCACACCTCCCAGCTCAACCTGCTCTGCCGCAGGACTATTTATACAACCTTTACACGTCGAGTGCTTAGAGTAGTCCTATTCTTGTTGATCAGCAAGGGGACTGCCTTTCCATCAATTCTTGATATTTAGGTATACGAGTCCAATAGAGAAAGGGGGTTTTGTGTACGTGTTCTGTATAAACATTTGTAGCTGGATATTTCAGGATTGGCTGTGCAGTGCTTAACAGATCATTGCAGCCCACTGAGCATCCAGCACGAGGCCTCTGAGAACAGGCTGGTCACACAGCCCACTCATTTGTCTCCTCCTCCTCATTTCCAGCTGTGTGCACAGGTGCCCAGTTTCTCTGCTACAGAGCTCTCAAAGCACTACAGGACAATCTCACAGAAAGCCTGATGATGAGCTAGAAGTTATATTTGGAGGGAACAACTGATTATTGTAAGCAAGAGGGAAGAAAACAGGGAGGAGCAGAAGACTGGTCAGGCACCACAGGGAAAAGCTGGAAAGCAAGTAAAAAGTGCATCCAGTGGAGGAGGAATCCAGAAGCAAGGGAGCTTGACATAGTAACAAGGAAAGATATTATAGGAAAAGAAGTAGAAGATACACAGCAGACACAAAGAATGAATATGCATTAAAACACATTAACAGATTGGCCATTAGCTCTCAGCCAAGAAAAATATCCTGACAAGACAGAACTAAAAATACACAAAGATTTCTCCAGTCACACTTTCAGTTCTGTTACTCTGAAGAGATGTAGTAGGGAGGTGGAGAGGCTGCTTCTGGTTAAGAATGGGGGGTATGGACTGCATTCAATAACAACTGAAACAAGTAGATTAGAAAGATCTTGAAGAGGCTGAAAAAAGTCTGAAAAACCCTATGAAATGCTGCTCATCCAACTGAAAGCTTTGAAAGGCCAAATCTTAGTTTTGCTCTGTAATACTGCTCTTAGAATGTATCTTTTCTATAGATACATATTAAAACCAAAAAATATATACCATAATATTTTTCCTAAGTTGGAAGCCAGACTATAAAAAGCTATTTCAGTTTAAGGATAAATACATCTTGTCTAAACAAAGACTAAAGATTTCTTCCATTGTTCATTCACTGTTATAAAGTTTAGACTGCTATAATGCACCCAGGAAGGCAAAAAAGAAGTCTTCCTGTCCATTGTGTCCATCCATTGTGCTTATGAAAACCAGAAGCTGACTCCTGGATCTTACAGCTCTTCCATTTTACAGACTGTCTGTCACTACCACGCACCACAGACATGACTTTCTCACCAAAAAGAAGTGAATGAAATTATGTCATAAGCCTATGAACCCTATTGTCCAGAGGGGCAATCAGCATGACACAAGGCAGACATCCAGGTGTGGTGAATGTTTCAGAGTTTGCCTTGGGGACTTGATTCCAAGCTCAATTAGATTTGTCAATTAGACTCGTTTTGCAGTGATGTAATACTGCTCCTCATTTGACACACCGGATATGTATTCAGAAACAGACGCCTATGGAAAGTAGTCTGGACATGAAATTGAGCCTTTTGTGTGGAAGGATATTCGCAAAGTTAGAACACAAAATATATTCATTTAATGTAGTTTTCCCAGAGTTTCATATTTAATTAATCTTTTCAATGAAGCTGATGAGAAAAAGAACTTAATGTTCTCACAAATCTCTTTCAAAGGTGTTGAGATACCACATTTAAGGGCATAAAAGATAATGTAATGGTGGAGAATTCTGGAGGGGAAGAAAATATACAAAAGCTAAATTTGTCAGTACCTGTAAGTTTATCTACAGCAAGATGGAAACCAGTTGGGAAGACTATTCAGAAAAGCTTGTTTCTGTTTCAGCTGCCTACACTATGCATTTACTACATGAACAGTCACAGTTCTGTCAATCTGGCAAGTGATATTAGCAGCACAACCTCTATATTAGTACAAACTACACAATATAGCTTTAAGAGTCTACTACATGACTGAACTGTAAATATGAAAGATCTTGATTACCTAAATCATGCAACAGATTCAAAATATATAATCAGAGGTTTTAAGAATTTTCCTATTACCAGAAAGCACAATTAGAATGCTTACAACAGAACACATGTCCCAGAGCACAAGAAGGAAACTAAAATAAAAATGTAGTAATATAGAAAGCTGCTGCTACAACATCAGGAAACAATAGTTAGACCACAGTTACCAATGACATTGTGTAATAATTGTACTCAACATTTACCATCAATCTTTTCAGCTGTTTTAAAAATAAAATACGTTACTAGGTTTGATGCTTCAGTGATGTGGGAAATACTAATTTCCCTGCTATGGACAATCCAAACATTTTTATTATTATTTATACAGGTGTAAAATAAACAAAAGTTCCATAGATTCCCACAGGAGGGAGAAATGGACATGTGAGAACAGTCTGTCTTAATTTACTCTAATTCTAAAGCAGGCAGGCATGCATACATACAGAATTTGTTCTTAGTCAAATAACTGCATGCTAAAGAACTTTCAAGGTATAAAACTGTACATTTAATTACTTGTCTTCAATAGTCTCTTTTTTTAACATTTTTATCTAGCTTCACCGAAGGGGGAAAAAAAAAAAGGCAATGTAACCCATCATTTGAAAGAAAAAAACAAAAACAAGCAATTAACTGGGTTTTGGCAGGGGAAGTAATCCAAACTAACTGCAGTGAAAACTGTAAAAGTTTCAGTGACATTTTCCTTGGAAAAATTTCCCCTAGTGCAAGACAAAATTTCTGGTGAAAATAAAAAAAAAAAAGAACAAAAAAAGCCAGGCCCACAGAAGAGAAAAATAATAGCTCAAGGAACTCAGCTTCAAGCTTATTCCCCAAACCTTTAACACTTGGTTCAGGAAGTGAAATACCTCACAGGAGAAATGCTGAAAGAGACTTATCTGAGGACAGCCAACTGTCCAGAGGCTGGAACAGACCTCAGCACTGTGGCCATATAACAAAACTAAGACTTTTTGCCTAATCTCCCACAGTGCACGGTATTTTAATTGGAAGACCACACCAGAGTACACCCTCTTTTTTTATTTGCTTTGTTTTGTTTTAGGAAAAAAGTTCTTGAGAAAACAAAACAAAAGCCTTCAAAACACCTTGAGCACCAACTAACTGCAGGCTATGAAAAAGTATTACAGGATGGGAACTTATTTTTCTTGCCATCTCATTCTCTATGTTTCACAGCAGATATCCTGAATAAGTCATAAACTGGTAAGAATGGAAAAAAAGGAAAAACTTCAGGAATCCACAGGTGCATGCTGCAATCTGAAATTCCGCTGATCCCCCCTGAAATCAAACTCAGCATTTTCTTCTTTGGAGTGATATCTGATTATACAAATGCTGATCTATGTCCTTAGATTTAGAGTATGACATCCCCAGTTTCACATCTTCTGGCAAATCAGATCTTGAAGATGAACTAAGAAAGCCTTACACTTGAACTCACAACTGTAAACACTGAGGGCAATATCCTGCAGAGAGACCCAAGGAAATATCCGAGACATCAGAAGCACAGAAACCGTGTGTTACATCACATCCCGCTGTTACAGCGTGCCAGGATTCCTGTTACAAGGAGGAGTAGCATGACCCAAAATTCACACACAGGTTAAAGGTCTGCAGACAAACCCACGGGAAACCACACAGCTCATCAAGTTCTTCTGCACAATGTCAACAGCTTCCTTCCAGTGGTCGTCTCCCCAACAGCATCACAACATTTCTCCAGGCCCTTTTCTTCCCTGAAACTCCAGGGTTACCAATGTGCTGGCTTCACTACTGAGACTGTGCTTCGGGGTTGTTGCATAAAATAGCTGCTGTTTTAGATGCAAAAGGCAACATCAGTTCCAGAAACACCTCCTAGTTCTACACGGCATTGGACAGACACCTGTAATCTAGATAGATTTTTCTAAAATAGAAAAATCTAAAATAGATTTTTCACAAAGCTGGAAATATTGTAAGAAAACCTACTTTTCAGCCTCTATAGCATCCCACACTGTGCCACTCCTGGGAATTTTAAGTCAAAGCAACAGTATGATTCTAGGTGTATGCACTAAAATGATCCCTTCCTTGTGAAAATGTTAAAATACACGTGGAGTACCCATAAAAATCCCACAGAATACTCATAAATAATCCCTCAGAGGCTGTCACATTGTGATTCTGGTAAATTTTTTCAGCTTTTTCACAATAAAACAGGGAGAAAAGGGCCTACCAAAAGAACACTTATTCAACAGATGTGAGTATCTATATAGAGATACAGAATTATAACTTTAACTATGGATCTGATGCCTCATGCACAGTGGCTTTTGTCACAAAATTACAAACACAGTCTATGCAGTAAAAACTAAGCAGCAAATACTACTCACCAGAGAAAGTCTGAATGCAAATAACTTCTAAAATACAGGTGAAACAATCTTGCATCAGCATTTTTGGGGGTAAGTCAAATTATTCTAGCATGCCTAAAATTTGCACAGGTATCACTAGAGGTTTTGAAGCATGTCACTAGGTAAAACCATAAATGACTTTGGGTGTTTGAAAGTCACTTAGACCTGGTTCCTAAGAGAACACTGACTCAACTGATCAGGCTGACCAGCTTAAAAAAAAAAAAAAAAAAAAAAGCACCTTTACAGCCTCAGCTACACGCCCTAAAAGCAGGTGTTAATTATATCTACAAAACTTGCAAACCTTGAATGTTATCTCAGCAAGAATTCTCTCATTTTATCCTGTTACCTTGTGCATAGAGTGACACACAGATTTGAGTGTGAACATCTCACACCCCTGAGCGTGAAGCCTGGCCTTGTCCTCCTACAGGGCCTCACAGCATAGGATGTGGAACCCATCCTAATGGCAGAGGTCAATAAATCTGCTCCTGGGAGTGCAAAACCCACCCCAGACAATAAGAGCTGACCTAGGGAGAACACACACTTGGACTCTGCTGCTAAAAGAGGCTGAGCACCCGCTGCTCCCGAGCATCTTTGATCAGGCACCAGTACTTTACAGGCTGAGATTAATGGAGCCTTGAAGGAAGGTCTAGCAGGAAAAATTAATTGGGAAATACTCTTGGAGGATCAGTTTCATTGATATATATATATAGCTTTCAATTTTTTATTGAAAATGATGGGTACATGGTACACACCCAGTTTGCACAGTAAAGGTGCATTTTTATTTCTGAAGAACTACGACAATATAAGAAGAAAAAAAAAATTTGGTTTTTTTGACTGGATAGAGAACCTCAAAGTAACAGCTGTTAAGACTAAGAGGAACTACACCAGGTAACTCTTCATATATCTGTCTCTCGTCCCTGTAGTACCTAAGCTCCCTACACTCGTGAAGCAGCACAAGTAAGAACTTCAATAAAATGTTTCCATGGGCCAAATTTTCCAAACAAATGCTTCTTTCTCCAGGCAAAACAAAGTGATGGCAGAGAATTGGCAATGCAGATCAAATTGCAGTCTCCTACTGATGTCTTTCTCTCATGCATAACCTCAAAACACTTAGTATCATGAATTATAATTGCTAATTATTCCCACTATGAAACAAGAATCCCACAGCAAACTGAGAATAAATATGCATTTCTCATTATATGAAATGATGCATATGAATCTTCTTAAAGAATTATAGGCCAGAAGAAAAGAGTTCAGGTTAACGATGACTAGTTACTTATACTTATTTTTGAGTGCTAATTGAGGAAAAGAAAAATGTTTTGTTTGCAGTTGCTTCTGTTCTTTTTGAACTTGAACTTACAACTTCAGTCGTAAGCAAGTCAGACCTAACAATTCACACTTAGGAACAAAATATTTTTGGGATTAGAAAAACAGAGTGTCTGCATATTTGGCATATATGCACACCATATTCTCTTCAATAAATTAAAGAAAACCACACAGATATAAGTGAACAAAACTTTTGGCTGAACTAGTTTTCAGAATACAAAAGAATTAATGCAAAGGAGACCGACAGAAAACTTAAGTACTTGTTTAACAGTAGAGCTGTGGGGAATGTTGCTGGCAACACCTTGGCGAGGATAAAAAAGCATCACCGAGATACATCTGTCTACTGAAATACCAGTGAAGCCGGTTCCTGAGATCACTTCTTGTTACTGATAACTTTAATGGGTGAAGAATTGTAACTGGCATTAAAGACGCTGCAGTCCTAAATGGGTAGGATAAAGGTTTAAGAAAACCACTGTAGCAAGTGAGAAGGGGCTGTAACTCAGCGGAGAAAGGGATGTGTCAGGCAGGGAGCCCGCGGGAGGCAGCAGCGCACTGGCTGTGGAGCAGCACCCGCACAGCCGGGCTCTGAGAGCGGGACCCGGCACAGAGTGTCCCCAGCCCTGTGCAGCCTCCCGCTCGCCACTCCTCCACCCACATCCGTGGGGCGGCCGGCGCTCAGGGCCCGCCCTGGCCCAGGAGAAGGGGTGCCCGGACAGGTTGGGATGGAGGAAAGGCCAGGGGGAGGGCAGCGCCTCAGGAATAGCCGCCGCCCGCCGGGGCCGCTCCGTGCTGCCGGCCGGTGCTGCGG
>VWZU01008465.1:431352-629936 GCA_013397095.1 Sterrhoptilus dennistouni | reverse complement strand
GCGGGCAGAGGGGTGTTTCTTCTGCTCCCTTTTCGCCGGGGTGTCACATTTAACGCGGACTTTTGAAAGCGCAGAGGTGGCCGCGCCTTTCTCTCCCGTCCGAGCCCCGCAGAGGCTCGCTCTCCCCGCAGCACTTCCCGGTAGCCTTCCCTCTGTGGCAGAGGTGGAAATCCGGAGACAGCCCGTTCCCAGGCTGTGCCAGGAGCGCCCCTTGGCCCCGCGGGCTCCAGGTGCCCAAAGCGCTCAGCCAAACTCCGCCTGGGCACACTTGGCAGCCAGCAGGGAGGGAGGGAAGAAAGGAGGGGGCACAACTTCCTATCCTCGCTGTCAAGACTTAGTTGCCCCCAGAATTCGAGAGTCGGGTGGGGGCAATGTGCAAAGCCTCCTTTGGAGTGATGAACGTGTAGTGGTGCCTGGCCGGGCACCCAGCGCCTGCCTCTGACCCTCTGTGCAGGGTCAGTGCTGCTGTAGATAGATAGGCACTCTCGGCAGGTCGTAACATTAAAGCTGAAAGGGCGGTTAAGACAGAGCTAATAGAGTTTAACAACATTAAGAAGTCTGGCACCAAGTAGAGTCAGTGCCTTTGGAGCATCCATGTGCTTCCTTATATTTTTGGCATCCAGGCTGCGTCCACATTGCTCCTGACTCGAGCTTGTTGCTCCAGACTTGAAAGCCAAGGGATGGGTAGCTGCCACTGAAAAGGTGCAGCCTTCACTAGGCAATCTTTGTCCCAGCAGTTCAGCTTGCTGTGTGTCATAAAGCCCTCAAAGCAATACAGACCAGAAGGAAGAAAAGCCTGGGAAGCTTGTGGCCTGCTCTTTTCCTCTCAATACGCTTTCCATGACTGGCCGCCTCAGACACTTGGAACTGACTCTAAGGAAGTTATCAGAGACCCTTTCTGTCAGTCCCTCAGAGCAGTCTCGGGGCTGATGATTACCTCTGCTTGCATTGTCATTGTTTGGTGGGCTGTGTTTTGCTAAAGAAACCAACATGATCCAGTCTGAAGTATGGTTTCTGTTATTTTTTATGTCCACAAAGGAGGCAGCTTATTTTGGGGTGTTATTAATTACATGCTCAATTGAAAAAGTGAAAACCCCCCCCCAAGCTGGTTTTGTTACTTTCTTGCTCTTGCTTCATATATACACACCTTTAAAAAGTTAATTTTCTTTCCTGTGCCTTTGCACCTCCACCCCAAAAAAGAAACAATCTCTGTCTAGCAAGGACATGTTTGTCAACAGAGCTTTAGAAACACTGATTTTGCTGATTGCTTTACAGCTCACGAAGAGGAATGTACAACATGCAATCCTCAACATGCCAGTCTCCCAAGTGAGGAGATTATTAGAGCCTGTGCAGAGGGAGATTAACTCTCCCAGCAAGGTAGGCACTGACGTCACCTCCATCCTCAATCTGCCCGACCTCAGCATCCCCAGCCCGGGCAGAGCAGCACCAAGCACTCACTCACAGCCTTGGGGACAGCTGGCCTTGCAGAGCCCTGACTAAGACAGGAAACAAAATCAGAAACGCTGTATGGGAGCCATGCAGAAATCTGGGCACATGAGTTCTGTAACGAATGTGTGTGTATGTCAGGGTAAAAGCTGTTTTCTGCTTGTAACCCAGAGCAGCTACACATTAGAATTACTCTTTAAAATATGCATTGCAGCTCTGCAGAAACTATTCTACATTGCTTAGGTATTAATATTCCCATCAGTCACATTAGTAAAAAGCTTTCTTTATATTAAAAAAAATTCCTGGTAACCAAACTGTTCCACATTAAAAAAAGTTTTTTTTCCCTAAGTAACCTGCTAATTATTCAACCTAGCTCCTTTCATGATGCAAATTTTTGAAACATTTTAAGTAAAAAATATTTTTTCCTTATCACACATTCATGTCTACCATTCCAAAAAGCTCACAACTCTGATAATCCATCTGACAACACAGTCAATCAAAAATCCATCCTACAGCCGTTTCCAAAGAAACGAATACATAGCCAGGAAGACAGAATGCTTAAGCTGGAAGGAAACCAACCAAAGGAACACAACAGCAACAACAAAGCCATTTTCCCTTTTCTTTTAAATTTCCTGATTTGTGGGTATATTACAGGGACAGAGATAATGGTAAATGTAGTTATGTTAGAAGTGGTGATGGTATTTTTATTTATTTAATTATTATTATTATTATTTTTTAATGCAGAAGCTGGAGGCTTTTCAGCTCTTCCTACACAAAAAAGAAACAACCAGAACAACAACAACGAAAAAAAACTTTTATAAAAGGACAAGTACATACAAAGACAAACACAATCAGAGAACTAAAAAAAATACATATGAAACATCGTTACTCACACCTCCTCCTCATTCTTTGGCTATCTGTCTGCTACTTAGGCCTCCATCTAGTGTGGAGTTTTAGGTGGGTGGACACAATGGGCTTATTCACAAACATCAGGCTCAGCACATGCCTAAGGCTTTGAAAGCTGAAGACCATGGTGGGTCAGCTCCTTAGGACCAGGACTCGCGGGACTTTTCAGGAGGCTAAAATAGAGAAGTTCTGCAGAAGTGGCTTACCTTGGTGCTTTATCTCCCCATAAATATATTCTCTCTGAGATACCTAGAGCATTTCTGAAACAGCTGTACTTATGTTTCCATTCTCTAAGTGGTCATTCTGTAGGGAAATACTGAAGCTGAAAGCACATTGTGACAAATAAAGTCTACAGTAACAAACATGCATAAACACAATCATAACAATATACTGAGTGAACCATAGAAACTAAAATTAAACCTTTGAAGTTAAAAATCAAGCACTCATGATCTTAACAGCAGTGGGCTCACCTGAGAAACCATATTTCTCCCTACTCTCCTACATGTACTCATATATTAAAAAAGTTGCTCATTGCATGTTCACGTACAATTTTTCCTACAAACCTCTGTGCTTAATTAGCAAAAAGCCCTTCAATGTTATGTTTTCTGTTTTATTTTTGAAAGCATGCCTCATGCTTTATTCATTATGCATTTATTCAGATCCTATTCTCATACAGAGTTATTAATTTCCTCAAGGGCATTTTATGGAGCTTGTTGCTACAGTATTCAAGGGCTTCAAAAATATTATCTATTTATGTTTCATAATACACCTCTCAGATGAGGAGATATTGTGACAGGATATGAATATTACGTTTGGGAAACAGTTATAGATTACCTGGTTTGATACCTTGTAGACCTGTCAGAATTTGGCACTATAGAAAAGCTTGTTTCTTCAAGGCTTGGTTCCCAGTTCTTTCAGTTGTAGTAATTTTAGTCAGTGACTATCTCTAATCCAACCCTGGAGTTTTCAAGCATCTGAAAATGAGAAGCAAATTATCAAGAATTGTAATTTAAAAGCCTTGAACCAGCCCTATCAAGGAACTCTGTGGCAGAGACAAGAGCTAAGACACAAATTTCAAACTGTTCAGCTCTCTTAAGACTTTTGACACTGCTTGTCTTCCCATAATTCGTTTTCTTCAATGCTTCCTTCATTTTCTAGGATAAACACAGCCAGACTCCTGCCAGCAATAGCCCCATCATCAATGATACCCACATAACCCATCCACTGCTTTGAATCTTCTGCTCCTCAACACAGTACCTGTTAGCATGAATGTGTCATGCTGTGTTTGGCCCAGCATTTGAAAGAATGTGTCTCTCTTCACCACTGGATTTCATGGCAGAAGGGAGAATCTTGGGATCCCCTCCAAACTCTGGGAGAGGGTGTTTTTAAATAGCACACTCCCATCTGCTTGCTTCCCATGTCCATGCTTTGCCTTATCTTGGCTTGTTATTTCAAACCTCTCTTCATTCTCTCTTCAGTCTTGGCTGATCCCACTTTTGTTTTTCTTATCTAGTTAATGCTAGTGTTTGATTCTCATGCCAGTTCCAGCTGCCCTAGTTGTACTTTCCTTTAATCTCATTCTGGGACGTCTCATTCTCGGATTCATCTTTAGCTGTGCAGGGTTCTTTTGTTGTTGTTGTTTTGGTTTGGTTTTTTGCTGGTGTTTTGTTTTCACTCCTTTTACCTAGTTGATCTTTCTCTTCTGTCTTCTTACCTGATTTAACTTTTAGTTATGTTGACATCCACCCTCCTTGTCTATTCTTTACTCCAGGTGTGTACCACAAAGCCGGTCTTGCTCCTTGACCATATTTCCCAGTTGCAGAGGGAAAGTCCTCGCTCCAGTCCTTACAGTGCTGTTCAGGTAGTTTTTGCTCATTTGCTACCTTCCATCTATCTTTTCACTCTTACTTCTCAGGCACAGTTTCCTTACATGAAAAATTTTGTTGTCCCAAAATACGTCTATCATTCCCATTGCTGATTTCTCCTGATCACACCCCACATTCTTTCTCAGGAGCTTTGTGCTGGCTCTACCATGCTGCAAAATCAGTTCTTCCTCCCTGTCTATTCAAGTGAGACAACCTTCCCCTCCCCATCCCTCAGGTATGGCTGAGGTGGATTAAATATCTGAAATTATGTCTTCTTCTCAATTAAGTTACAGATCCAAACACAGCAGTGCTCAGTGTGATCATGTACAGGTGGCACACTGCTAAGAGAGCTGCTAAAACTGCATCTATTCAGGGCTGGCTGTGGTGATGTGTAAGTCCATACCAATGTTAACAGGAAAAAAAAGGATGCATCTCTCTCCATAAGGATGGATATTCTCTTTCTTTCTATCCTGCTAAAGATTTACATTTCCTACAGGCTGAGCATACTGATGCCCTTCTGAAAATACTGCTGTGACTTTTTATTAGGATCAAGCATATATTTCATTTATGAGGATCAAGCGTATGTTTTGTTTTCAAGTACCTTGATAATTTAAGTTAACGTTCTGAAAGACAGATTGATGAAGAAATTAAATTTGAAAATCAGCTCATAGCTGACACTAGCATGGAAAATATCATACCAAATCCTAACAATTAAGCAAAGGTGTATAAGCAACTTAAACAATATCTACCAGCAGAGAGTGTCAAGAAAATTTAATATTAGATACCCAACCAGACTGTGTTTATAGCGTGGTTTGTGTTCTCTCCATTTTTAATCCTCTAAAAGTTGCAGAGAGCAAAACCACATTGACAACATATACTGATGTTAAAGCAAGTAATCAAGCATCAACAACAAAACCACTGGTGCACTACTTAAATTAGAAACTGTTCTGTGTTTGCTCAGCATCCCTGATCCTCATCAAGCAATAAATCAATTTGCAGTAGCTGTGGACAGCTATTTAAACACAGGGCCAGAATAGCTTAATTGTTAAAGCAATGTTCAAAGCTAGAAGGAATAGGAGGTTAGTATAAGAGGTCATATTAAATATTCACTTGCCTGAAAACAGCTGCATTCCAAGTATTAGGAGGCATCCTGACCTTCTCTTAATTAAAAAAACAAAGTCTATGAGCTTTGAGCTTAGCAGAGCTTAGCTTGCAGTTCTTCAGAAGATAGAGCGAGGTTGCCAGATGAAAAACTGGCATCTAAATATTTGCCAACTTGATTTTGTTTGGTTTAATTTATTGGCTAACATAAAACAGACAAACAACAAAACAAGCAAAACCAACACTCCACCCGACCCCCAAAAAACCAGCACCCCCCACCCCTAAAAACAATAGCTTGTAGCTGTTTGGTTTGCAGTTTGCAGTTTATGTTTACAAGTTGATAAATCATTCAGGATCCAATTCTCAGCTTTGTAAGATGCTGTTCCTTGTCAAAGTTGACGGCAAATTTGCATTTCACTTGTATCAGAGCTGATCAGGGTCACTTATCAGTCATCATTCTAGACACTGGTAACTGATGAACATAGTTATCTTTGGCAATTCTATGATAATGTAAGTATAATGAAATATAAAAATTATATTACTACTCTCACACCTGTTCTTCTATGAACAAACGTTGCAGTTAGACTCAGAAGTGACATTTGTTATTAGACTGACTAGGTGTACAGGGTTAATCTTAGCCTCCAGTATCCAGTGTACTGTCACATAGCTGGGAGTCAGTGGATGAGTTTTGACAGTAGAAAGCCTCTAATGAGCCTAATCTTGAGTGACTGCTGAGCATTTTGATCTTCCATTCACTTCTAGAAGACGAAGCAGCTCAGCACCTTGACTAACAGGAGTCACTCTTTTGAGCTATGCATCACTCAGATGAAGAATGTCTGGTTTAGTTTACATTGTGATTTATCATTTATAATGTCTCTGGCACTTATGGCAGAAAACATGTAACACTGACACTGGAGGTAAGGAATCAAAGCAAATAGAGGAACCTTGCCCTAATTGGGTTTCTGCATAGATACAATATATTCTTCTAGCTCTGGCTCACTGAAAATAAATAAGGTCTATCACCACCGCCTAGGAAGAAGAATGGCAATTTTCTTACTGGAAGCAGAATGAAATTATGATACAAGCTCTATCAGTGACAGAAATATTGTTCTGTAGTTATCAGTATTGTTTTAGCTGTGGTGATACTTACAAAAGTTCTCCAAACAGCAAAGAACTTTTACCTTTTTCAACACTGTCTAACATCTATTTCTCATTAATACAGGCAGTACCATACCCACTGAATTTTATGGTGCAATTATCAAAAAAATTTTTTTTCATATACTTAAGGTGTCTTACTTGGCACCTTTTTCTTATCTTCAGTGTCAAAAGATCATAAATGTCATTGGCAAAATTAATTTGTGTCCACATTATCCAGCCCTATCCAAAATTATTTGCACTCTGCTTATTGTCAATTCTTCTTTACTACAATAGAACATTTTCCAGCAAGAGCTTCTTTTGAAAGAAGACACTGATGCACCATGCAGCAATAATTAATAACCTCTGTGGAGAATTCAGGGATTATATTGTATTCCAAAGCTGAATGCTCTTTCACTCACCAAGGTGATAGTTTTGTGCAGGCACAATCAATATTTGCTGTAAATAATATATATTTCACAGTAATTACACACATATATATGGAATACACATGTTTTACAATTTGAGCTTAACTTGCAGCCATTTTAGTACAATTTTCCTTCAGCATGATTAGAATACTAAACTCTTGCAATTCATTTTTTGTCCCCTCACCTCAAAGCTATACAATTTGCAATACTAGAGATGTCACAGATGACTGACTAGAGATAGCTATTGTCAATTGAGGCCACATATATATGAATACTCAATATAAAGGACTCAAACTAAACTCTGAGACCAAAGCACTTCCAAAATAAATTCCAGACTCTGAAACCAGCATTTACATAAAATTTTTATCTTTCCAAGAAAAGGGTGAAAGAGGTCCCAGGCACCACTTGTGCATGCACAGTTCTGTGTTGCATTTAATAGAATCCATTCTCACTGCAAAAGCAGTGAGGATTTTCTGAAGAGCTGGATTTATTATACATTCTCCAGACATCTAGGTTTGTGTTTCCCATGTGCTGGCAGGAATGCCTTTGTCAGATTAGTCACTGAAGCCCTTACTTTATGAGTACAGGCTTAAAACATTGAATATATGAGCAACTCAGAATCTTCAAGCATGAAGCATGAAGAATCAAGGTGTGCAATTGTATTCCTGTGTATTATTATGTAAAACTACACAACAGGTAAGATTTATTTTTTATGTGTGTGCATATGCATTTCATTTGTGAAAGAATTGCACTTCCCATATAAAAACTGCACTTAATTTCCAACATCCAAAATCCCCCCTACCTTCATATACAATAGCCAAATCTGTATCTGCATGGATTTTTTTTTTCAGTGAGTGACATGAGTAGCAGCTTGCAGGACAGACATTGCAGACTGTGCACAAAATGCTAGCAGAGAAAACATTTAAGACTAAGCTACATTAAAGCGATAGATCATGACTTCTAAATGGTTCAAGCAGCCTTCATTTTGCAAGAAATTCTCCTACTACTACTTTTTCCTTCTTTTTAAACCTGTTTTCTTCTCTCTGTACTCTGTCTGCATGGACTGTCACAAATTTGAATTTGTAAAGTAATGAAACTCATTACTTTATCACTCAACTATAGAAATTGATACTGTCAGTTCATTTTTATCTTTACAAGTAATTATTTCTTTGGTGTCAAATGTCAAACTATTGAATACAGGTTTTCATAGTTGCATATTTCATTTGATTTTTAATACAGTTGCTTGATGTATTTGTAACAAGTTCTCTAGCCCTGCCTAAGTTCCATTTTCTTTAATGAACAGATAAATTTGCCAATTGTCTCCATCAGTAAGTTTGGATCTTTGGTTGTGATCACTTGTTACATTTCATTCTGTAACTTCCATCATCAGTGTCACCACAGGAAGAAAATATCTGTTTGTTTGAGAAATAAAGATATAGGAATGTGTCTGAGGTTTAGTTTAAAAAGCAGTGGCAAACTAGATGAGGAAGGTCTCTTCTGAAACCAAATTCTTGATTATATTTTAGTATCAGAACATTAACAAGGAATCACATTGAAGTAGCCTACTTTAGTTCTTCCGACAGTATACACATAATTGTGTTAATCAGGTAGTAGCCAGAGAAGTGATAAAACACTACAAGCAGGGATTCTGTGTAAAAGAAAATACTAGTACTTATAAATAAAATTTATTATTAATTTTCAACAGTGAGCATTTAACGAGTATAATAAAGAAAACACTAGAGACCAAGTCTCCTGTTAATGTCCAAGTTAAGGTCTGCAACAAAAATAATCTCACCTGTACGAGCGATAGGCCTTTTTTACAGATTACCCAGCACATGTCGTTATTAATTAGTAATTAACGGTGTTATCTTCCCAGCCTGAACTCGCCTGTGCTGAGCAAAGCTCGGTTTTAGCAGTGACCAGGAGCCCCCGGGGAGAGGGCAGGCACCGTCCCGGCATTTGCGCGTGTTTTCCCCAGAATCACCCCCAGCTTTTCCCCAGAATCCCCCCATGCCATGCGATGGCACTGGAGGTGAGGTGCAGCAGTGTGGTGGCATCCCTGCCCTCCGAGCAAACAGTGATTTTTTGGCATCCTGCGACCCCTAGTGAGAGCCGGGCCACCCCCGCCCCGGGCCGGGGGCTCCCGCAGGCACCGCCTGTTTCCAGGGCAAAACATCTCCCCAGGGATTTCCTTTTCCCCCGTTAAGTGACTGAGAGCCACTATAAAAACATCATAACGCCTTGCCTTTGGTTTGCTCCGAAACAATGCGCTGATTGTGTTGCGACTCCACAAAAAGCTGCTGCAAACTCTCAAGGCGGCGGAGGGAGAGGCGAGGGACAGCGCTCATCTTCTACACACCACCCCTGCAAAGAGAGAAAGAAATTGGCCGGCTTCACTTCTATTTAATTATCTGCATGTAAGGCCCGAGCCTTTGCAAATAGCGACCATCAGTAGGAAAACATTGATGAGAAGTTGGTCTCTCAGAGTGCAAATTTGCAAGCTCAGCTTTTTGCTGTTGTCATCATGCTCAGATCCACCAGAACAATGGAGTTTAAAACAATGATTGGTTCTGTTCTAAACACACACATGAATTAAAAGCTGAAAATGTAAACATTTAGTTATGGAAGAGGAAAGGGTATTTCTTAAGTTGATTCAGTTCCCTCGGCTAAAATCAAGTTAGTATACGTGCATCAGAATGTGTGTTTGAATATACAGACAATGGTAAATACCAAACTATTTTCTGTACAGAGACATGCTGCACACACACTTGTAGGGCCACAGCTACAGTAGGAAAAGGGGAACTCTGTTTTAATTCCTACAATTAACAAATAAAACATCCGAACGATTCTACCTAATGCTAAAAAGAAACATTCCAGAACTTTAACATGGTGATTATCCAATAGAAATTATAATACACATAATATTACTTTTGGAAGTAAGTGGGAAGATCTTGACAATCTTACTGGGGAAGCACGGTTATCTGTCAGATTAAAAGCTCCCAGGATATGAAATGCACCTGATTTTCAAAGACACATATTAATCTCTTGTGTTCTATTCATTTCCAAAGAAGCAGTAGGGGCCTAGAATGATGGGGGTTT
This sequence comes from Sterrhoptilus dennistouni, assembly GCA_013397095.1. Taxonomy (NCBI): domain Eukaryota; kingdom Metazoa; phylum Chordata; class Aves; order Passeriformes; family Zosteropidae; genus Sterrhoptilus; species Sterrhoptilus dennistouni. The sequence continues at coordinate 619,957 of VWZU01008465.1, read as the reverse complement.
ATTCAGTCTTTTACATCGAAATAATTATGGCTTGCCTTTGATGAATAGAATTGTCTTCTGATTCATAGCTTTCTAAAACCCCCTAAACTCAAATTCAAGCCTTCTAGTCAGTCTTCCTAGAAGTTTCTGTTTGCTTACAAGCAAAACTAGAAGTTAAAGATCTTCAGAAGTTCAGATTTAAAAGCCTACTTTGAACTCACTCAAACGATTTTCTTTGAGAGCTGAAATTTTCACAGATGTTTGAAATTTTCCCAGAGGTTTGCATAATAGGAGCATGGATAATATGAATGTTAGACAAGCCTGCAACTGCCATCTCCTATTTTTCCAAAGTTTCTTTTACATGGTTTAGAACCTCCTATCCATTGCTCAGTTTGCTAAATCACCATTTTAAGCAACATACTGTCAAGCCTATAAATTGCCTCTGAGAAAATGACTAGTGTGGAGAATTCATTGTTAGTTATACTTCTTTTATGTATTCAAAACACCTATCTATTGTATACTTCAAAGGAAAGAAAGGAGTTCACCTTTCTGCAGCAGTATGGTGAATATCACAGCTTGCATAACCCATAATATTACATTAGTGAACATACAGTCAGTAAAAGAGCTGTGTCTGTTCTACAATATCTCTCCTCAATCTGCTGGGCTAATTTTTCTTCAACTTTGCCTCACATATGGGCAACCTACTACACAGTAGTTTTTGTAGAACTGTTTGACTAAGCAGAGAGGCTGCAAACCTCTAAAATACCAGTATAATCCTGCTGTGTCCCACTGAGAGGGCAGGGCAAACAGTCTGTCAGAGGCAGCAAACCTGATTCTGCGCAGCAACGTTCATCAGGCTGATGGCTTGGTTCAAGGCTGTTGGCTCGTTTCACTGCTGCACAAATCAATTTGTTTAAAATTATTTTTATGCAATTGGAAATGTACGTGGCTAAAAGTAAATTATATATATATTTTTAAAGCATAGTTTGTATTCAGATTTATGTGTCTTATTTACTGAATATTGAGCTAAGCAGAAAATAAAGATCTAATTTTTTCTGAATCATCTTAAAAGCTTTCTATAACTCATTTGTTCTTTAACCAAACAATTCTGGAAATTCTCACAAAAAATGCAAATTGCAAGTTGATATTTACATACATTCTCTGTAGGTGTCAGCATTGCTTTATGTTGCTGTAGAGGACTGTATTTTTTTCTTCTCAAAGAAAGAAGACATGAAGACTTGTCATTTTCTACATGAAAGACAACTTTTATGCTGCCAGTTTGTCTTCTACCACCTATGTCAGGCTAAAAGATTCACTGCTATATTGCATACATGCAACCAAAGTAAATGTATAGCAAAAACCTACATTGTTTTCCTATGCACCCATTTGAAGTTTTAAAACTTTCTTATTGTAGTTGTTTTTCGTATAAAATCAACCCTACAGATGTAAACACAAGGTTCGTGTGAGCTTTGCAAATGTTTCTCAAATGTTGCAAGGAGCAAAGGAGCAACAATTCAGTTAAATAAATGCTAAATAAATTGTGAGTCTGTCTTCTTTTCTCAGAGGGTAGACTGGACCCAAAAAAGTTCTTTTTATTTTCTGGTAGAATTCTCAGAAAGCCACTACAGGGCAAGCATTATTTAATACTTTCATTCATAAACTTATCATACAAAAGAAAATCTAATGCTGAGATCTGCTGATAATACATTATTGAGATGAATTATCCATGCAGAAGAGAATTGTACTACCATACTAGAAGTGAATGACCTTGAAAGCCAAAGTAATAGTAATTGGATGAAAATGAATTGTGCAAATTACAAGGTCATAAATAAAGCATAACAACAAGAATTGTTTCTGGGATCTCAGGCATAAAGAGTGATTGAAGAATGATATTAATTAAATAGTCAAACAATATTATTATCAATCTCTTATACCCATGAAAGAGAAACACAATCCAAGCATCTATGAGCAAGATATTTTCAATTAAAAAAAAGAAACATCCATGACATTATTACAAGCTCAAGTATATATGAACATTACTTGAAATGTTGCATATATTACATTCTTTTTATCAAAAGAACAGAGAGTCTCTTTTCCAGGAGCCTATTAAGAGAGCACTTCAAAATCATTTGAAGGAATATGTTAGCTTCCTATAAGAGTAGGAACTACAGAAGAAAAAGTCAACACAAGAGAAAAAATGTCTACAAACTGCTCAAGAATGACATTAAATCTGGTACAGAGTCTGACACTACTGCCCAACAGGAATAATCAAGGAAGAAATCCCGTCTACTTTTCAAAGAGGGTTCATATGACCTGTCTGCTTGGTCTAAGAGTGTGATGGAATCTGTGTCCCAGGGAGGCCTGAGTAGCCCAATATTTCATTTACATTACAGGTTTGAACCTGGTGCTGTACCTCTGTCTGTTGATAAAGTCAATTGCTACTTAGAGTAATTGATTGTGGGCAGTCTCAGTTGGTCTAAGTGAAATGGAACAGATGAGTGTTTGTGGGTTTTTCAGAATCTATTTAGACTGGAATTATCCTTCTTCACAACAAGTGAAAAGCACCTTGATTACAGAGACTCTTCAGCTCTGGCTGGCTCACAACCAACATTTCTGAGTTAGGGAATTTAATTTAGATGAGGATTTCGTATTAGGCATTTCCTTAAGTGCAAGTTTCACCTATGTATTTCCACAACATACACCCTTTAGAAAATGTTGCTTCTAAAGATTTGTTTAGATATACCTTTTTGTTTTCTCTGGCCTCCTCCCACCATGTCTCTAATAAATTTGTCCATAAAACTGTAGAGCTACACTATCTTATTTTTAGGTCATCTCAAAAGTACTTAGAAGCTCCTATTAATGGCAGAGTAGAATGCTGAGTTTTCTATAACTCTATGCCTGCAGAATCTTGTCTCTATCACAGATTTGCCCTTGGGTCGCAGAATAAACAAAGAGAGTATTTATAGCCCTTCTCATACAAAGAGATTTGATCATTCAGAAAGAAGGCAATGAATTGCACAGAACTTTCTATATCCCCAGGCTAAGTACTAATATTAGTGTTAAGGAAAAGCTGATGTCACCTGATCTGTCACAGTGTCTGCATTTGTACATCTCTCTGGGTAACAATGGGCCAACAAGGTTAACAATTATTTTTGAATTAAATTATTTCAACACAGTCCCATTGTCATGACAGATTTAGTAATACTGGCCTCCACCTGAATTACATCAGATTGCTATAGTTGATACAGGATATAGGAAAAATCAAAGTAACATTTCTCAGAGTTCATCCAAAGAAAGTTTTAAGGAAACAGATGGCTCTGACCATTTGGAAATGGCCCATAGCTATTACTCTTAATAAGAAAAGCTGCAGATGAGGTAGAAATGCCCCCCACCCCCACCCCCCTTTTTCTTTTCAGGCTGTAATTTGATTCTAACATAAGATTCAGAAGATTATTGGAAGGTTCACAGCTTTTTGTACGTAGGCAGGAAATCATCAGTATAAGCTCTATGACTTAACTGGCCTTCCCAAAGTCATTCTCTACCCGCTAAATCAAATATCCTTGTTTTGAAGAAGTTTGATTAAAGCTACATCTTACAATGTGGCACCCAGCAGAGATTTGCTTTGTTGAGAATCCCCCTGGCTGGAAGCCTCATTTACTCAGCTGGATTGACTCCTCTGTGGCTCAGGCTACTTGTGCTGCAGTGTCAGAGATACTCCTTTCTCCCTCCATGCCGAGTACACACACTTCCATAGCCACAGTCACAGCCACATCTGGACCCTCCTCAACCTCAGAATATTCTCAAAGTTCAGTCTTTATTATCCTGAGGTAAGGTTGATTGCTGCAGATAAAAAGTTAAGTAAAAACATCCGATACAAGTTTATGATGTTGCCTAGCTTCCATGATGAATAACTATTTTAAAAGCAAGACGTTTTATGACTTTAAAATATACTACAGTCCAGCAGAAACATCAAATTGATCTCACTTTTTGTTACCTTTTCCTTTATTATTTGCTGTATATCCAAAATCCAAATTCTTAACAAAAAAATATTTAAAGGATTTAAACATTAAAATCCTTAAAACAAACTGCTAAAAATGCAGAGTAATGAAAAATTGGATAAATGCTCACGTGCAAGGAAATATTTTTAGTTACTAATGTATTGCCATGTACATTATATTTTGTCATGTACTAGATGAAGAGATAATGGGAGTATTTGCTGAGTAATCAATCACTTAAAAATAAGAATAAAATTTTGGAAATCTCAGGTTGATTTTCCACTGTAAAACAATAAAGTGATTTTCAGTTCAGTTACTTCAAAGCACGAGAACTAGAAACCAATGGAAAACTTAGAAAGGTGGGAATCCCCTTATGAGCTATGACATAAAGATCTTATTTGTATTGCTGAAAGGGACAGTTTTAAGATGTCGGAGATAATGGGGAAAATAATTTTTTTATCTTCTTTTACTATGATTTGAAGAAAAATCATATTCATATTTTAGCAATAATTCATCTGAGCAGACTGGACCTTGCAGTGCAACTTTAAAGTGCAATGTGGATCCTACTCTTCATTGATTAGGCCCTTCCTAAGTAAAAGCTAGTTACACAGGAATAGAGGCCAACTGGATTACTTCTACTTTGTTCTAGAATGAGGAAAATTTAATTCTGACCACATAACTGTAGCATTGGTTAAATTGATGTCTAAAAGGTGTTGAAATGGAAATTGTAATCACAGTGAGATACATGGAGACCAGACCAGATGCAAACTGAATTCTTGAAAGCTGGTACACCACTTTCATTTTGGTTGTGATTTTAAAAGAATTCCTTACAATGAAAAGAAACTAGATTATTGTAAAAGAAAACAAATCCTTCACAGAGAGTTTGCAGCTACTGTAGTAGGATATAGATCTGAATGTCAGATAAATGCTCACTGTCATAATAGATTAGAAACCTGTAATTAATATGTTCAGTAGTTGGCACTACTATTTTATATCCATATACACCAAAGACTAACCTACTCCTAGTGAATTTTTCTAGTTTTCTATTTAACAGTTGACTAAATGTTAGATAAGTGTATACAGAGAACTGTTATTAATACTTCAAATAGCTATAATGAGTGTAGAATATGGTATAAAATACGTTTATACAACTCCCTTGCAAAACAACTTTTAATGTGATTGCACACTACAGTTTCCCTAAAGTGCAAGAATGAGTAGTAATCATTAGATTCAACACTTTGTTTTATATTGGTAGTACAGAATGAGGACCCATGCCCTCAGATTTCTCAGGAAATTAGGTGTTTTGCTTTTTCTCTCCCAAAACAGTACCTCACCAGATTTTGGCAAAGATAGTGACAGAAACTCATTCTCCAGGGCAACACACAGTTTCCTCAGCTACAAGACCATCTTTTCTTTTCTTGACATCCCAACTCAGTTGAAACACATACCCCAGCTTCCTCAACAAAACTGAGATGAGTCTTGCAAACAACAGACTCTTTCACTGTGTTGTGCAGATTCATTCCAAGCACTGTTCATCCTGCACACTGAATGAGGCATTCCTGTGGGAAAACAAAGGATGAGATCATGTAATTAAAGACTATCTCATAATGTACACAGGGATTGAACTATAATGGCCCCAACAGCCTTAATTCTATTTCTTAACTCTTGAGTGATTAAGAGGGTTTTCTTTCTAAATCAATAGTTATGAGCAAAGACATTTTAAAATAACCAAAACTCCAAACAAACAAACAAACAACAAAAAAAAAAAAGCTACATGGAACCACACCAACTACTGCTTTATGGTATGCAGGAGAATTACGAGTGGATCCAACTGGAGTGGAAAACAACACTGCTCCTTTGGTTGAACATTCTATTTTCAATTTGCCTATCCATTAATGTTTATATGTTTTCCAGAGATGTTTTGATTTTAATGTAATTCTGGAAAATTAAATTAGTTTCAAATCCTGCCTTCTGTGCCAGGTCACAGGCTTGCTTACTCCAGAAGGATGCTGATGAGTCTCTTCATATTCCCCAGGCCTACCTGACAAACACAGAGACCCTACAGACTATGTTCCCTGTCATTTCTCTTCTGAGTGCTCTTTCAAGTTGGACACAGAATAGCCATTCCATTCTGAAGGAAATGTATCTTTTTGTAAGAATTCTAATTTAAAGACATTAAGTTTCTGAATTTCTCCTAAGGTGGATGTCATTCTTCCCTCCCTCAGCACAAGTCTCTGGTACATGTACAGCTCATTTGGAAGCTGCAAGCCCAAGACTCAGGCATTCATTATTCTTTGACCGTTCCCAAGAGCTGGATCTTCAGCAAGCCCTGACAGCCATCCCACAGCAAGAGATTATTTTTTAAAAATATCCCTCTTCCCTGAAATTCTAGATCTGGAAAGCACTTTGTTTTGAAGCTGCAGAGGAACAGATTTCAGATGCTCACTTCTCGTGTTTTCTGGCTCAGCACACCAGTCCTGCAGCGCTTAGTGCTGCTCTGCAGGAGCAGGAGCCCAGGGCAGCCCCAGTGCAGGCCTGGCACAGTCCTACAGCACACCAACAGCATGGGCAGAAGAGGGCCCTGGAAACAGGGCCCATCCAGGCACTCCAGTAGGGAGCAGATGGACACAAGGCTTGAGCTAAGGCTGCAGCAGGAAACAGAAGGGATAGAGCTAAGCAACAGACTACCTGCAATGCATGTTCAAGGTGCAGCAAGGGAAGCAGGGATGGACAGACAGACAGTCCCAGCATAGCCCTAGAAGGGATTGTAGTCTCAGGTCTGAGCTTTAATGGAGCCCCAGGGCCCGTAGGCAGAGAGTGTGTGAGTGGGGGTCCCAGGTGAGGCTGCTCAGGGACACTAATGCCTATTGGAGCACTCAGGGCATGAGAATCATTCTCTTCAGTGCTAGGGTTAAAACTAGGAATAGAAGGGTCTTCAGGGCCTCAGCGTGGTCAGAAGTTTGCAGCCTCCAGAGGAAGGCATGAGTTTCTATGAATAATTCCCATTTGTTCTTTTTTCCCCCCCATATTCATTTGGGGCTTTGTGGCTAATATCGCTTATTTAAAGGACTTACTTTTCCTCTCTTTCTTTAGTTATATTTTGACTTCTATTGGCTTCATTTATTTGTAGCCATATCCTTCCTTTCTCTGTTCTTTTTGTCTCCTCTCTTCGTATTTTATGTTTGTTGAAATGTAAACTTCTGGGGACTGCAGTGCTGAACAAGTTCCTCAACTCAAGTTGAACTCATCAATGTTGGGAACAAGAGCCAATGGAACATAAAGGATATAAACCCTTTTGTTCCTCACTCCTGGAGGTTTTTCCATCACATGTGCTTGGAACTCCACTTCCAAGAATCATTTCTACGTTTTTCTAGGGTGAAGGATAAGTGATGAGTAGCACAGCAACACAGTAAAGCAGTGTGGCAATGATGGTGAAAAAATGTTCCATAATAATTTTGAACCTTAGGGCATTATTAGGGTGCTGTTTCATGAGTTTTTGCCAGAGCACCTTTTTTTAAGATTTCACACCACAAAGCACCATCCCATACTGGATAATTTCTGACACAAAAGGTAGCAGGTCATAGTCTTAGTTGTGTTCTGTTTCCTTTTCCCTGTTTAGGAACCAAAAACTGCTGGCAGAGCAGACAGGAAACTCTCAGTGTGGAAGAACTTCACTGGGCTTATTGATGCCATGCACCACTGGACTTGAGCTGCACTGAGCATTCAGAGCAGCGCAGATACATTGTGAGAATCAAACAGTTACCCCATAAAATCTATGTTACAACAAGAAATTGCACCCAGCAATTCAGTTGATACACATCATCCTAGAGTAGTGGGTATAGCACCAGGGTACTCTGCTGACTTCAGCCCTGCTCTTACTCGCTGACCTCTCCCAGTACAGTGGGATGCACACAGTCATGAATTAGTTTGCTCACTCTGATCAAGCACAGCACAATGTTTTATTGTCCCAAAATTCTTCAGAGATTCAGAAGCTGACCCTCTCAATCTCTCCATGAAGCACATCCAAGCAGGATTTACAAGCTTAGACACGGTTCCCTGCTAACATGGTCTAAATGCTTTACAGACCACAGAGTGAACAAAGTGGTGTCATGACTTATATGCTTGTACTTGGACAGCTATCCAAGTACTAGAAAATCCAACCTAATTAAGTTGTTAAAACAAGCTGTTAGAGATGCAGGATTTGACTGCTTACATAAAATAAACTATGCTGGTTAGATAAGTATGTTTATCATAGCATTTTTACATATCTTCATTATTCCAGTGGACTGTTTCCAATCTAGTAACATATTTCTATATATTTTCACTAAAGACCAAGATAAAAGATAAAGACCAAGAGCAAAGCACTCTGGGCTAAGTGAGAAGATGATCAAAATTCATAAATATGCATTTAGTAATTCATTCGGCCCGTGCTAAATGGCACCCTTTATATAGACTTTTCAAAAACATTCAGCATCCAAGGTGAGTTCATTAATGTGGTGTAGCAGATTTGGAGCAGCCAAGATTTGGCCTAGAGCAAGAATGATAATCTTCATCACTGCTGGTTTTACTAAAAGATTCTTCTGATGATACAAAGTAAGACAAACACCTAAAGAACTGCTGGTTTTGTGGTCCTCTTTCTGGTGCAGAGGCTGTTCTTGGGATAACTTTGAAGTAACTGAACTATAATTCTACTTAAAAAGCACTCACACAAACTCAAATTAAATACAATAATGTTTAAACTGTTACAAACTGTTTAAACATTTAATTATGCATAATGCAGAGAATATATTTTAGTGATGAATAAATCAGAACGAAATGGAGTGGAGGGCTTGGAAGAAAGTAAAATTCCCTTGTTAGTAGCAATTCCAGAGGAGGGCCATGAATATGATCAGAGGACCAGAGCAAACACCTCTCCTGTGAAGAAAAGCTGAGGGAGATGGAGTTGCTTAGCCTGGACAAGAAAAGGCTCATGGAGATTTTGTAACAGATGGTGGCTTTTACCAGGGCCTGCAGTGACAACACAAGGGGCAAGAGTTTTAAACTGAAAGAAGATATATTTAGACCAGTTATAAGCATGATATTTTTTACAGTGGAGATGGTGAGGCACTGGAACAGGTTGCCCAAGGAAGCTCTGGATGCCCCACTCCCAGAAGTGTCCAAGGCCAGGTTAGATGGGGTTTTTAGCAACCTGGGATAGTGGAAGGTGTCCCTGTCCATGGCAGGGGATGTTGAAATGACATGATCTTTAAGGGCCCTTCCTACTCCAACCATTCTGTGATTTTCAGATTCTACTCTCTTGACTTATCTTTGAGCATATGAGATTTTATATTATGGTCATGCTTGTTTATATATACTTTGATAGTTACAAAAACATTTAATTCACCACTTCAACTCATCTTATGCATTTAAATTAATTAAACAATTTTCTTTAGTATTATAAATATATTTCAAATGTACACTAATTATAAACTTCTCCTTCTGAGATCAGCCAGCACTTCCTAAATTTTGAAATGTGACTCTGGGACATATGCAGTGCACATTTGAGTTATAGAAAATTCTAATATGTAAAACAGAATACATTAAATTGTGTCTCAGATATTGAAATGTAGTCTGTCCAATATAAATAGCAACAAACCACTGACTTTTGACTAAAATGTAACGATTGCTTTGTGTTCAGGTACTGAGTTTGAACTGCTAAGAGAGCTGTAGCAAGACAATAAGAAAAGTAGGATTTAAACAAATCTTCACCAGTTTTCACGGTTGTGTTTTGATGCAAGATTCATGTTAGAATAAAAATAAACAGCATTATATTCCATTTTACTTGATAAAAGACTCAAAAAAAGGCAGTATCCTAGCAACTAGACATCAGAATTTTCAGCGCAAACACCTTGACCCTTCACTGTGTCAAACAATAAAAAGAGAATAATAAGACTCCAAACTTGCAATAAATCCCAACATCAGACCTGAAAATAAAACAGCTCAACAATACATAGTAGATTTGAGCTCATTCTTTTTCTGGCAGAATTATACACTGAGACAACTTCCATAATACAGTTCTGTGATTGGTAAGGCCAAAGAGTTTTGCATTCTTTTCCATTTATGTCTCTAACTGTGAATCTCTAAAACCTTATTGTATAAGGTTTCTTTTGATGACTTTATTTCATATCCAACAACTGTCTTTTTCTGGACTTGTTCCTCCTATTTAACACAAGTTGTCAAAAGCCCTGGTTGTGGTCCTCTCCTCAATCTGCTCCACCCTAAAACAACACAAACTGCTGTTAATACATGAAGATTCTTGTTAAGTATCAGGGAGTACAGATACCTGGAACATCTAAAGAAAGTGCCAGAAGTGGGCCACATGTCGCAAACCAATAAACTACAAAGCCATCTTATAAAGCCAGCTGTATAACAGAAGTACATTCATTTAATGTCTCTTCCATGTTTTCAAAGCACTTACTGATCTAATCAAATGAAACCCTATCTCTAGCTTTACCATACACTACTGATGCCTGTTTCTAGAAGACCATCAAAATTGCTGTTAGCTCTGCAAACACTACAATACTTTTTTTGGGGTCTTGTACAGTATGTACTCATTCCACTCTTATTTTGGGTACTTCCTGCCTTGGTCTTATTCTGTTGTCAGAAGAGGGAGAAAAATAAAGTGATTTGGATAAAGAGGCTGAAACCAGGATGCATTTCATCTGCACGGTAATCAATAGCAGCCAGAGATCACACGGAAAACGCGGATTGAGGTTTTTTCCCTCTCTTTGGTTTGAGCATGGGTGAAGACCTGAATGTGCTGACCATCCTCTCCAGCAAACTGAAGGCTGAAATGCGTGCACCATTTCCAGTAAAGCCAAAACTCCTCAGTGATGCATTGTTATAAAACAGAATAGCACAGAGGAAGTTAACTATAAACATATTGGTGCCGTTGTGTGAGAAGGGCACATGGATTGAGGGGGAGGGCAGGCTGCAGGAGAGAACCTGGGAAGGCCAAATCCCAACTCCAGCAGTATTAGTGTCAGGCAACATCTTGCAAATGACCATCACAAAGGAGGGTTCAGCTTCTAGGTAGGTTTCCAGTTCAAATATCACAGTGATTTGCCAGCCAAAACCCCTCTGTTGGGCCTTCTGCTCTACATGCTGGGATTTGGGCAGAGGTCAGCCAGAAGAAGCCCACCAGCACGTCCAGAAATGGCTCTGCCTCTATCTGAGAGCCAAAGGTTACTCGGAGCTCACGTGCTCAGTCATAGTGACTTGGAAAAGGGCCCCTCTCTCCCAGCAGGATATTGCAACCATCAGGTTATCAGGAAGTTTCCATTCCTCTGCACACAGCTACTCCACTGTGATTTAGAAAGGACCACATTTACGACAAGAGAAATATACTACATAAAATTGATGGCCTAGGCAAAACTGATAAGGAAAAGTGAGAAGATCAAGAAAGTATATGTATTTGGCGATGACTAAAGCAAAAATAAAATGTTTACTAGTGTGGGCAACTGAAAGGCTTATTTTGTGCATGGCTTCTTTTCTATCTGGAAAGAAGGATGAGATACTCCATATTTAAGGAAGAATGAACTTTTTCACAGTGGACTAGTTACTACAGAATATGTAGAAAAACCTTATGCTATCTAGAGTTAAATATTTTAGAATTCCACTTAAGACTCCCAGAAGAGAATCCGAGAGGATTTCAACTAATTGTTTTTATTTTCTGAGACTTTTTAATAACTTGAGTCAACGTCAGAAAACTGGAGCAGTACCAATATTCTTTTGCTGTTATTCAAAAGGTCACGCAAGATGAGCTAGGGACCAGAAGGACAAATGGTCTGACGTCAATCCAAACACACAGAACTGAAACAGATAAGATGCTTCATTTTTATAAGGTATTATTCATACTATAACACAGCTATAGGATCATTCCTTCCATCAGCCTGATATCTTCCCAGGAGATCTCCATTTCAAAATGCCTGGCAGCCCCAGGCTTAAGGCAGTTGCTTGGAAGCTGGGAAAACTTTCTTCTTACCAGGCTGAGAGAGGACTTTTCATGTACCCCAAGTTGACAGGCTAGCACTCAGACATACAGGAGAACCACCTCTTTCTTGAGCATCTCAAGCCAACTTTCTTCTGTGTGCAGTCAAAACAATTTGAATCTTTCAGAAAATTTCATAACTGAAAATATTTGCCACATTTATGATATATTAATATTATCAAATTTATGAGTTTGGATATAAGAATAATAACTGATGATACATGTTTCAGAAAAACCTGCCCTAGTATTGATCAGCATAGGTTCTTGCAATCTTCTAAGAAAATTTTAATATTAAAATTTCCAAGTCCTTCCACATCCATACTGTACAGTTGGTCCACTCATCTCACCTTCAGGCAGCTGTAGTATTGTTTAGTTACAGCACATCCTGCTTCCACACTCACCAGCCATGGAAGAATGCATAAATAAATCCATTTATGAGTGTGTCTGCAAATGTGTGCACATGCAGATACACTACACACACCAGCACAGCTTCCCTCTGCTGCCTTATTCTTTGCCTCCCTTAGCTGTACAAAGACAAGCAATGTAAGTACAGGTGCTTGGCAATCTGATTTAAGTAATTGGGGGTTTTTCTGAATTACACAAATTACATTACAGCTTTTCAAACTCATGTTACAGTAATACTGTATTGAAATATATTGCAAATTAAATTATTGCTATTTATTTTATTCATGAAGTTCCATGCTGGCAGAGCACATAACAGAAGTGATCCAGGCTCTAAACCTAATTACGGCAAATGTTTTGAAAATTGAAAATTACTTAAATATTTTCAAGTAATTTAAATATTTTAAACTAATTTTAAGTAATTCTATCATGTTGTTTATCCTCTTAACTTAAAAGAATTACTTAATTACCCTTAAAAAAAGTAAAAGGCAAATTTTCTTGAGGAAAAAAAAGTCCCAGTAGCACTAATGTTTGTGTCATCTCAAACCACATTTAACATTGACCAGTGATTAATGTTATAGAGATTAAATTGTTCAGAGGTCCAGATCCACAATGTTTGCATTAATTCTATATAGAGTTATGTCACAAGTCCAAAACGTGGGCTTCAGGTTTTGAGCTGAACTAGGTGTTTAAATGAATTTTCATAAGCCAATAGGCTCTCAATTTGCCTTGAAATCAAAGAAATTTTGGGGCATATCTAAGCTTTGAGTGCATTTGCCCCTTTGTTGCATTTTTTAATACACAAGGGCAACATTTTTATAAGCATTTAAATAAGTTAGAATTATAAATCCCATGACTTTAAACCCAGATGGGAACAAAAAAAATTATAGCTTTTTGGCTTCTGAAGGGTCTTTCAATTCAAAGTAATTTCTGATTACAAGAACAGATCCTGCTGTTGGACTATAAGGTCATTGGTGCTTTATTTCAATTTATGCCTTTTAACTGTAAGGATCTGGACCTTTTCTTCTAGTGGAAACAAAATCTTTGTGTAAATTTGTGAACCTGAATATTATTACAATCACCAAACTGTTATACCTTATGTATGATCAGAACCAGTACAAAAATAATAAAAGTTGCTTTATTTAAAACACACCTGGAAAAATAATTCCAAGAGCTTTTTATTGTCTTGTTAAAGTAATGATTTTCAGCCACTCTGTACACATGAAACCTAGAAAACAGACAGAATTTCTTAATGAAAAGTGTAATATAAGGAAACCAGATTGCTACCTATGTATGTTCAATGTGAGATTTTGAATCTCCCATTTTAAGTCTCCCTTCAGCAATGTTGTCTCACTGCCTACTAAAAGAAAAGCTACCTGGTATCACTAGAGAACAATGCCAAATAGCTTCACTTTCCCTGCCTCATAAGAAGAGTTGTTACTTCCCTTGGGGTGTAATTGTGAAGTCAATCCACCCCAAAGCAAAGCTATACCTGCAGATAGCTCCCACCACTGACAGCTGGAACAGAGATGGTGGCTTGTGGCTTATTGCTTCTGGTCCCTGTAGGAGCTCTGCCATTAGTACCTGGCAGCTTCCTTGGATCAAAGCATAATTAGAAGTATCTCCAAGAAAAAAGAATTTTAAAACAGCCCAGCACCTATTCCTATCATTCCCCATGTCTTACTATTCCCCAGAAGCTGGGAAAACACTGCAATTGCTTTGTGTTGCACCCCCTGGGTTCTACATCCATATCTCACATCTGCCTTGTCAGCAAGAACAGCAGACTCCTAATTCCTATTTGCATCCCTCTATCCCCACTGTCTCTTTCCCTCTCTCCAGAGAGCCCATTTAATAGTGCAGAGCTCCTTTGATCTCTGTGTTCCCAGCTGTGTAACTTTGCAACTGCATCTCCTGTTCCTCCAAGAACCCATCCACATCATTTTCCTGCCTCTCTTCTGAACAAGTCTAGTCACAGAAGATCAATATGCGAGACAGAATCACTTATAAGCTCATATACCATTACCACTTCCCCCCTAATCAATCCCAGAAGCAAAAGTCATGAAACTCTGAGACAGCACAGTAGAGAGAACCAGTTGTTACAAACTCAGTTGTAAATTCACTTTATATTAAAGAGGCTTTCTGGCTTTGTTAACTTTGGCTGTAAAAGGACATTGTTGTAAAAAAGCCTCTGAAATGTCCAAAAGAGCCAATGTTTTACACCTGTGTGCAAAATCATTCTCACATTCATATATTTTATAGATATATCTATGCACATGATGAAAAAGGTGGAAATACAATAATATAATACAATAAGAAAGCAGGGTCTTTGGCATAGCTTTAAGTGAACCCTCATATGACTTGAAGAAGTCAGCAGGTGGTAGCTCTATGTGACTGACATCTATGATCATCTGTTTAAAAAGTCTGGGAGGGAAGGATAAGAAAGAAAAGATTCCAAGAGTAGAATGTCCGGCATTTGTTCATCCTTTGGAAGAAAAGTACCAGGAGTAAAGAGCTCATCTTCTGACCAACAGGCTGCTTGCTACTTGGGGAAAAAGTAAAACAAGAAAATAGAATAAAAGAGACCAGTTGCTCTATATCACCAATTTACTCTTTCTCTTTCAGACATCAGAATATTATTTGTTTTGTATGGATGGAGTTGAATCATCATGACAACCTTAGGGTCTAGAAAGTAGTACACATGCAAGATTTGTGAACATGGATATAATACAGGCAGGATATTTATACATTGCTTTTAAAACATAAAAGTCCACTTTTGATAAATATCCCTGTCTCCTATAGTCATTTATTTCCTACCGTAATTATTTACCTAAAGTTCACTGTAAACCTCAAAAAAGCAGAGAAATTAGTTGAAAACTCTTCTGATTAAAACAATATTATTTTTTAAATGTTTTTCTCCAAAGGAAAGATAAACAGTTTCCCAAATGAATACCTCCCCTCCTACCAGCATCATGTACTAACTCCCATGGAGAATTAAACTCAGGACCTTCAGAACAGATGGCAAAGGCCTTATCTGCTTTCCTACCACAGCATGAGGCAATATAGGTTTGCCTGATAATGCACTCACAATGAGAAAAAGGTTTATTGACCTCTCTTACTATATTTGCATCCACTAAACAAATGCTTTTTAAATTTAATCTACACGTTTTGACTTTTGCAAGTTAATTTTAAAAACCTATGCCAAGTACTAAACCTGATATCCTAAAGAAACTGTTTTCATTTTAGTGATATTCCAG
The DNA here is from genome assembly GCA_013397095.1 of Sterrhoptilus dennistouni. Taxonomy (NCBI): domain Eukaryota; kingdom Metazoa; phylum Chordata; class Aves; order Passeriformes; family Zosteropidae; genus Sterrhoptilus; species Sterrhoptilus dennistouni. The sequence continues at coordinate 604,298 of VWZU01008465.1, read as the reverse complement.
CAGTACATTCTGCCAAATCTCTGGCACATTTTCTTCTCTGTCTTTAATTAAGAGACAGTTAATTTTCAGCATTTATTTTAATAACCTCTGTGTTCAATTTCTATGTATTTCACATCTTCCTTCTACATTTGTCCTTAAATTATACCATAGCTTTGACACTGCTTTGGCCTGTGCTGTATAATGAGCTCATCGTGGTTTAGCAGATGAGTAAGTTCAGTTCTGACACTGCATGAGCCAAACAGCTCCTTTTGCTCTATTTGTCAGCTGCCCACCTACAAAATTCTTACAGCAAAAAAGACCAATAAAATATTTCCCGCAAACTATGAAAAATATGTAGACATCAGACCAAAACCAGCTGCTCTCCTGAAGTCTTTTTCCTTTTCACTAAGCAATCTATACCGTTAATATTCAATTCCTGAATGTTTCAGCTTTTATTTGAATGCGAGTCTTAAAATTTGACACTGTTTTGCATATTATTGTACTAGTCAAGGTTATATTAAAAATTATTTCTAATTTTTAGTGGTTTGCAAAGGCAACAAAATTAAGTTTAGGGTGATCTGTAAACAAAAGTGAAAAAAAATGGTGAAAAAGTTTTGAAGCAGGGAGTGAAAATCAGAGCCTGATGGTAGCAGATCTGATGGCCATTATGGTGCTGAAGGATATGTTGATGGGCTCCCTATGGTTTCTTCTAAAAAGTTATTTATTTATACAGTTTATACAGTTTTCTTTTTTCCTAGGATCCTTGTTAGAACACACAAGGAACTGGAAAGATATACACCTCCTTTACAGGGAAAAGAAAAAGAAAGACAAAATAAATTACTGCAATGTTGACTCACTATTACTTCTAAACTCAGTGGTTTTGCTCTTTGGATTACAGCAATAGGACCTGAGGCTTACAAAGCTTGTTCTAATTAATTCACACATCTTTCACTGAATGGTAACTACAACAGGACTATTCAGCTGTTTACCAACAAATGAACAAAACTTATAGGAATGCACATGAATAGGTAAGAATGATTGTGGTTATAATCTCCCCACATAAACATTTCCTGTGCATCAGAATAATTCTGTTGTTATCTGGAAAGAGATGAAGGTCTTGTTTACCTATAGAAATACTATTGTTCTTCTTATGACCTAAATAGCTCAGAGTTCTCTGCAGCTACCCTGACTCTGTACCAAATAATATCCATGTCTCCTTCCTAAACTGCTGTATGTTTTACTGACATATCCTTGCAGCAAAGAGCCCTGCCTTTATTACATGTGATGAATCCTCACAACTTAGTTATACACTTAGTGAGATTTCACACTCCGTTAGAGGCCAACACAACACACACACATAAGGAGTAAGGGCTGAGCAAGGCATTTAATAGCAAAATCCGAAGCATGTACCAAAAGAGGTTTCTGGAAGCGCCCTTTATCAAAGTGTTCAATGCTCATGCATTCTTTAGAATCAGTAAATTAATTCCAGAATTGATTAATATGGCTATGTCCTGAATAATTTGGTTTTTAGTTTTAAGAACTAAATACCTTGATAATACTAAGCAGTTTAGCAAAACATTTTAGACAGTTGTTGCAGTCATCTACCTCGAGGAAACTATAGTGTTTCCGCATTACTCAAACACCTTGATTAGACTGAGCAAAGCCATCTGGAAAACAGTTAGCAAAGCTGCTGAGCAAAGGAGCCTTTCAGCCCACATTTTACATTATTGCTTCTGGGAAAATATTTTTCCAGTGTTTGGTGGCTGGGTGCAATCTATTATGAAAGTAATAAAAAAAGGGAAAGGAAAAGTGGGGGGGAAAGGGGAAAGAAAGGTAGAGATTGAAATGGTATCACAAACAGCAGCCTGCCACATTTTTAGTTTTTCAAATATTTTTTAGACTATCTGTGATGATTTATAATGAATAACTTGGGAAAAAGAATTAGCATAGACTACCTACATGGTACATCTAGGACAAGCATAGTTATTTTTAGTTAAGACATAGCTTTTATATCATGGTATTTGGATGAACGTCCTCTTTGGTCTTTGTATTAGTGTTTGGTCCACCCTAAATACTACAAGTATTTTCCTCTGTGCAAAGTTTCTATTGTGTTCTTCCACAATAGAAAGGAAATGGGGGAAGAAAGAGAAAGAAGGCTGGCTACAAGGCTGACCACAACGAGATTGGCCATGCTTTCAACTGAGACACTAGCGCTAAGAAATGGAAAAATTCTTGGCAAGATTATTTCCCCTTGTGTAATTTCAAAATGGAAGTTCTTGAAGTTATCTCTTGTAGACCATTAGAGGGAGTGATATTGAGGAAAAAAAAAAGAAAATATTTCACAAGTAATGAATCCCTATTTTCAAAGCATTACATGCATGTTCAGTATCAGAACAGTCAACTCTTTAAAATCTTGACCAATATTTTATAATACTCCTTAATTTTTTGCCCTGCATATACAGATTTTGTTTGACACAGATTTGTTTTCCAAATCCTGATCCTGTCTTTTCCTACCTTCAGCAGAGAAGAGCCTTAAGACATATTTGCTTTTTCCTCTGAACTTTTCCCACTTCTTTTAAACATTAAGAATCTATCTCTAATTATAAAGGTTCTGTAATACAGATTAAAAAGTCCCATTGGAAAATGGTGCTGAACTGAAGGCAAGAATGACTCTTCAGCTCTTTCAAATCTATGTATTCATCCTCATTGGCTTTTCCCATACGATCAGAAACCAGCACAGGAAAATATCCACAAAATATATAAAAACATTCAAAAATATATGCTCCTTGTAGTTAAATTAAACTTGCCTGCTCTTTTCATCTGTTCTAAATGCAGCAAAACTTTTACCAGGAAACCTGTTCAGTAAATCCCACTATAAATATTCTTACAGCTCTGCAACATGACCATCTTCACTGGTGAGGGGTGCATTAGGGTCTGCAGGGGGACAGCCTGACACGAGAGACCAGAGTCAGGCACTCAAGAGCACCAAGAGCAGGAAATTGGCTTTTTACAACCCATTGTTTTCCCCCCAGCAGCTTCTTCCAGGCAAAACAAGCAAATGAGCTACTTCAGGATTAGATCTGGTAGCATGGTGCAAGTAAAATTGTACTGCTGGTAACTGAGCTTTCCTCAAAAACATCTTCAAGGATGACAAGGAAGAAAAAGGAAGCACATTGAGGCCAAGCACCAGTTTTGAACAGTTGCACAGCTGACACAAGGATATGCTCAAGGGGAAAATGGTTTAGACAGGAGGCTCTCCAGCATGCAGCAACAGGCCAGATCTGCCTGCAATAAAGGCTTTGGAGCATCCATATGGCTAAGAAATTAAAATTATTATAATGACAAATACATATTCCCTTTCACCTATGGGCACAGTAAAGGACAGTAAGAAATGAGAAGGCTTATTTCAATTTATATTTTAAAAAGTCATTTTACAAGTCCATGTAACTGGAGGATACTAACATTCCGTGCATAAAAGAATCTGGAATATAATTAAAACTTGTGCTAATTACTGCATAAATTGTGATACTATTTTTATGACTGAGTAAAAATTTTATAGTCATTCTTGAAAGCACTTTGCATCAGAAACATTTCTTTTCCTAATCCACAAATTTTACAGGTATATCAGTTCTGCATATGAAATTTGAGAACTTAAAGAGAAACTGCATTAAATCAGTAACATGTCAAATACCTATGTGACATTTTGATTATTTCATGCTTATTAAGTATAATATTTCTAGATCCTATCATGTTTATTAAAAGTACTGTTACTTCAAATGGGATCCTCTTCATTCCATTTATCTACTTACATTATCAAAATGTCATGAATTCAATAAAATTGACCTTTTATATAAATAAATAAATATATATATATAAAATTAATCTAAAAGCCTCAGAATCTGCTCATCTGTAAGGTCTTTTTAGAAAATAAGAGGCTTCATCACAGTCTCAAATAACTATCATCCAGGAAGCTACTCCTTTTGTATGTTTCATTCATTTAATAGAGAATAAATGAAATGTATCAAGCTAACAGTGGCTGAATGGAACCAATGAAATATCTGCCTTTGTGACAGAATCGTATTTTAGAAGTTGTATCTTTAGCTTGGCTGAAGAAAGGAGAAGGATATGGGTTGATCACCTCTAGGGTGATCAGCAGCCACGCCAGTCCACAAACCACTTGGGGCCCTTGCTATATTTTTTAATTCGGAGGATACCAGTAACTATGTGGCATAGTTACTACTTTTTTTCCCCCTCCTCTTCTAAGAATGGCTGTGAGTAGGCTTATTTTAAGGACACAGTCCCACAAAAATCAAAGACAAAGCAAAAACTTGATTTCCTTTTTCTGTCTTACTTTTTTTTTCATGTGAAACACTCTGCTTGTTCTCCAAGTATCTGAGAATGCCCAGGATATAAGGAATAGTAAATATTTTTTGTTCTTATGACATTATCTTTTCTAGTCAAGTGAAGGTGAAAATTCAGCTCCAATCAAGTTTTAAGAGAGAACAGAATATCATGTGTCCACAACAGATATTATATTTTTTCCCAATTATATTTATAAATAGCCCCTGCTCCATGTGTTAGAGAATTCCCCACAGATCAAACCCCTGACCATGTTTATGCTTCTATCAGTTTTTCTTACTGTTTACAATTCTCCCCATAAGTGAATAAGGTATTATTATTTTTACTCTGTAGAGGATCACACTTAAATTATGAGCTGCATTTTCACATTAAAAAACATGTTATCTCATCACCTGTCTGCATTATCTGTAATCAAAAATTTCCTGAAGTAAGATCTTAACTCTAATAGTTTATCAAAAAAAGTGAAATTTTCCTCTGTGTTTGTGATTGTTTATTGTGTGAGCTTTAGCTTTTACTACCCAAAAGCACTTAAGTGAAAAATTTTCCCCAAATCTGAACTACTTCATAATATTCTTCATAAAGACTCCAAAATAACATTTTGTCTGAGTTGCTCTACGATGGAACTGCTGACCAAATTATGCCAGGCCTTCATTTCATATGGACAACAGAAATGAATGTATGACTCTCTTTTTGGTTTACTTCCAAGGTTTTCAAGATTAACATGTTAATAGTTAAAATACTACCTTCTTTAGGTCTTGTACAACCATGGTACAAGCCCAACTGTCCTAGTTGTGGGTGATTATCCCACCACAGCTGCTGACTCACAGCAGGGATTTTCTCCTCCTGAAGTTCATTTCCAGGACCAGATTAAGAAGCAGAAGCCTACAACAGGGAGATTTGCTATCCCTATTAGCAGTCATTCTGCTTCTCTGCACTTTGCTGTAACTTTATAAAGAGTAAAAATAAAATAAAAAAAACCCAAACATATAAACATAGAATCATAGAATGGCCTGAGTTGGATGGGACCTTAGAGATCATCTAGTTCCAAACCTCCAGACACCTGTGGAGAGGGATGCTGCTCACTAGGCCATAAAATAAAACAAAATAAAAATACATCATAAAAATAAAAACTGAGAGGCATATTATGCTAGCAGTCATTGGCTCAGCAGACTGCCTCTTCAGAGGATACACTGAATAGACAGAATCTCTTAAAAATATATTATTCCCTGAAAGTGTTGGGTTTTGTGCATGCATCATACTGTAATCAAACCAAGCCACTTCAATATTTATTGTATTAGCTATAATGATATAGCTATAATGATAGCTATAACAATATAGCTATAATGATAGCAAAATGCAAGTCCATATTGGTTATCTCAAAATGAGAAAGATGTGTATGGAAAACCTGCATGAAGGGAAACAAACATCTCTAATATAAATTTTGGCAACAAATTTAATATGAAAATGCATATTAAATTGCATTTATAATTATGGAAATTCCTGCTCACAAAGACATATTGTGCAGAGAAGCACATTTTCCATCTGCCTGGGCAATGTGAGGACTCTCAGTGCTGAGCAGAGTGGAATGTCTGACTCCAGCTTCTTTCTGTACTCAGACTGTGATGAAACACAGCAATTTTGTCTTGTTTTTTTTGAGAAAAATAAATGCAAAGTTGTTCTGTAGGGCTCCCATCACGTTAGTTACCTGTGTAAAATTGTGGTGGTGCATATTTGGGTTTATCAGTTACCTGTATGCATTTGTTCTTTGTTTTATACTGTTTTTATATAAGTCATAATGGTTTGTCCCATCTACCCCATGTTAACCCCTTTTTGGTTTTCCCCAAGTAATTGTCAGGTGTCAATCATAATTATGGGTCCTGTCCATCACTTCACAGCCTCACCCTGATGTCTAGAAGGTTCTAATGAGGACATCGAGTGATTGGCAGAGTCCCTGTTCTCTCCTCCCTTGATTTATTGATTTGTTCTAGTGCCTGTCATTTATGTTCAGGGTCACTCCCTTCACGCTTTGGATTGGTCCCATGCTGTCCCCTTCTCATTTCCCCATCTCCATATTTAAGGTGCTGTACAGAGAGGAAACCCGGCTTTGGCAGGCTGACTCTCTGGGTGTGAAGAGGTCCCACATGGACTTAATAAAACCCAGCTGAAGTTCCCCATCAGAGTCCCTCCCTTTATTCCTTTGCTGCTGTTCACACTTCTGCAGGGCGAGGACCCACAGGATCGGGGACGTATCCCAGGATACCGAACCATGCCTTCACTGCAGCTCCGGTGCCAGGGCTGGCCGGGATGCGGGACGCAGGTCCCGAGAGACACACCGCACTGCTGCCTAAAATCTTACTGTGACAGTGAGGTGTGAGTTCAAGATTGGTTTTGGCATTCAAGGAGAGGACAGGGCTTTTTCCAGCAGTCCATAACTAGGCAGGCCTGGGGGGTAAGCATGGGCTGCTCACAGGTAACCAAAGGGTCCCGCATCACCTGCACAGACAGCGGAGGTGAAACACTGAGGGAGAAGGCAAAACAAGGTCACTATCAGAGGTTGAAGGAACAGGTCCATGCACCCCAGAAGAGCAAGTCAAGAGCAGAGCCCAAAGGCAGGCGAGGGGGAAAACAGGCACAACACTGGGAATTGCTAAGAAAGTGTACATGAGCATGAAGGAAAGCTAGTGGTCTGCAGCAGGAGTTGGATAGAAATGGACTCTACAAATGGGGCTACAGGTGGAGGATGAGGAGACAGAACAAGTGGCACGGCCCAAGACATTGGCCAGATGACCACTGTTGTTGGCCTGTTAATGCTGTGGCTTTGAGGCAGGAGCCTTTGTTAACTGGGGGTTTTGGCAGCCCCAGTAACAATTAGCTTTTGCCCAGTTTTTTCCTTTCTCATATGCATAGAGACCTGTCACAAAGCGACACTGTTAGAACGGTGTTGCAGAAAAGAAATCAGAAGTTGGAGCTTCTCACTGACTACAATTCACTGTAATTTTATGTCCTATAACATATAAAACTTACACCTACATACCTAAATACAGATAATATCTTTGGGAAATGTCATTATAAATTTAAAAAGTCTCCTATAAGCAAAAACTGGGATCATATAACATTGCCTCTGGAGTTCCACAGCACAGGGTGTAGAAACCCAGAGAGTATGTACATATTTTAATGTGTACATATTTTAATGTGTATATATTGCAGTTCTTTGCATTCTATTTCTATTATTTTCTTTTATATCAATATTGTTTCCATCTATCTTGCTATTTACTAAACTAAAATAACTGCTATTTTGACATTAATTTTCAGCAAACTGTAACATTTCCAAAGGCTAGAACTTGAATATTTCATAACCATTACATAGTAGTGTCATACACAATTCACTGAAGAGATTTCATAGACATCACAGCTATCAAATTCATACCCCTTACTTATTGGTGGGTCAATTTATCCTTTAATACCTGCTGAGCTTCTCAGGCTACATGTTTATATATAGGTCTTCCTTTTGTATCCAGCTCAGTCTCCCACACAGGAGCAAAGCATACAGAAAAAGCTGGCGAGTCTTTCAGAACAACAGTGAAAATAGCACTACATAGAAATGGATTTCTGCATTCACCCAGGAAAGCTCAACCAAAAATATTCAATTTTCAGTAATGCCATTGGGGTCCTACTCAATCTATGCAGCTGCATGAAATCTATGTGAATCGTCTGAAGCAGCAAAAGCCATTCAACCTCCATTTATAATTTGGATTCTTTCAACCCTGAATTTGTGAACTGCAGTGCTATCTTGATTTCATCAAGACTCATATTTCACCATTATAGAGTTCCAAACTCTACAGACACACAGTTTCATTTCCAGATTAATTAAGAAAAAGAAATTACTAGGTCATAGTTCCACTCCTTCCACAAGACTTGTGGAAAAGGTTTGAAAACCTTCATCCTAGTCACCTTTCATAAGCTAAGATGTTCCCTAAAATCCTTTGATATCAGAGCAATTGCACCAGCAGAATGAATGAATCAAATGGAAAACCATACCCAGTTCAGAATTCGTGATGCTCTCAGGACCAAATGGAATATTCAGATACGTGTCTGTAAGGGGAGAAGATGGTATCCTTGATGAAAGGACAGAACTTTCCTGTATTTGTCACTGTCACAACAAGTATAATCATTAACCATGCAAACCATTTTTTTCTGAATGTGCATGTAAAGACAGACAGTATCATGCAATTGTAGTTTTTCATCCAGTAAAGAACAGTCTTGTCCTCTACTGAGAAGAGCTTTTCCATGCTCATATTTTTAGCTTTATTAGTAGGGTAATATTTCAAAATTATTTAGTCCCTTCCTTTTTACAATGAAGTTTAGAAGAAAGACATATTAATATCAGAATCTGAAGCCAGCATAATTTTCAGGAGTTGTCTTTCAGTTGCTTAAACATCTGCAAACTGAAAAGCAAAATTTTCTTAATTTTGAGGTCTGAATTTTAAGATAAAGAATTACTTGCTTTTTTATCTTTGAAATAGTTTTTTGGCTTCTGCTGGAATGTCCAATATATAATTGCTGTTTTATAGAGCAACACTGCAAGCACAACTGTAGCTATACCAAGACTTATTTTTCTTCTGTGAAGATGGGAAGGGGAATCCAAAATACAAAGGAGAAAGGAGTTAGGAAAAAAAGTCTAACCCTAAAGAAGAAAAACCTCTGTTTTTCAAAGGATATCCCTTATGCTGACAGTCTGCAGTAGTTTGATCTTGCTAGTGTCAAGTCAAGTGAACCAAGCTGGCCAAAGAAAACGCAGCTGATATCATATTTTAGCAGGTCATCGAGCTTTTGGGGGTGAAAAGGAGAGAGGCCGTGAAGCTAATCCAGATGAGATACCTAATCTTTTGTTTATGTTCCACTGTGATAATGTCATTTCAGAGTAACAGTAATAATGAAAAGCAAGGAAGTTGGAAAAAAGTGGAAGGACAGAAAAAAAAAAGGGGTGGCAGAATTATTTGATTGTCATTTTGTTTTGGCAGATAACAATACAAAGTTCAAAGGCTATGAATCCTAATAAAAAGTTTCTAAAACAATGAACTTTTGATATCAATAGTGCATGCGTTGAAGGACATACTAAGTAGTGTTAAAAGGGTGTTCAAAGAAGAATGTCCCGTGCTATAAGTAAAGTAACAAAAAATGGCAAGAATGTCAAAGGGAAATGGTTATTTTGCTCTTATCTGAATACAACGTGTAAATCATTTTCTCCCTGTCACCCTGATGATTTCAACTTTCAGTTTTTCCAGCTCAATAGAAATTTTAAGGAAAGGTTCAGAAAATGCATCCATGAGCAGTATGTTACTACAGATCAAAGAATGCCATAACGTGTCCGTTTTTGAAAAATTCAACAACAGATTTTTTAATGAGAATAGGAATTTCTGTGTATAGCACCGTTACTCTCATGTCATGACACGGAATTGTCCATTTTGTACATCATGCCGAATATTTTGTACAGGTTTTGATTTTCCCAGTTTTCTTAAAAATTACTTTTAAAAAATCTCATGAACTTCTTATTTATAAAGGATACAAGAACAACAGTCATTCTGGACCTCTGTAAATCAAGTCAGTTCTTTTGAGTAAATGCTACATTTTCATTTCTCTTTTAAAATGAGAAGAAAAGAATAGTAATTTATATATAAAAGTATTTATAGGATAATACATTCATTTATTAACAGCCTCTTATGAAATGTAAGTTGATTTTGAAAATCCAGGCTTTCTGAATTTCCCGTTTAATTTAATTTTTAGAAGCAGCTCAGCATTCTGTACAAAACATCTGACAGAATTTAAAAAACTGGGTGTTCACTGTTCAGTCAATGAGGTCCAGTAAGTCCCCAGAGCTCCTATTTGCTTGCTCTGCTTGCAGGACTGTGATGAATCATTTAAAATACACATAGAAACTAGTGAAGTAGTTCTATTAAAATTAGCATTTCTGAAGATCATTTTGTAAGACTGCATACATCAGCACTGTTAGGTTAAGAATACCTCTCTAACGATTCCCCTTGCAAATTTGAGGCATCTACCATAAACAAATAACTGTACTATAGAATGCTTTTTTAAAAATAAGTCATATTTTAGTTGTGTAGTGTATTTGTCCCTAGAAGAACATTTGCATAGCCTATTATTACAAATCAACATCTGCAGCTGTAACACACTGAGTCCCTCAGTAGCATTTAGCAGTCTATACAGCAGGTTTTTGCACAGTTTAAATGTGATTTACTTATAATGTTGTTTTACTTTAGCCTTTCCCAGGCACAATGAAATTTTACTTCCACAATTTTACTTTTATTCTGTGTTTCTGCATGTGTGGCAGATTCAGACCTAGAGGCATGATTTGGTGAATAATATATATTTTGTTGCTGTTTCCCAGCTGATAAAGAACATTTGCATTCCAAGAGTTCCCTTGTTACTATTCAGACATGGGTGAATACTGCGAAGTAAGTACTCAGAGATATGTATTACAGTAAAACCATGAATTCACCTCAGTGGTATTTATGACCTTTTGTATTTATTTTCAGAAAACATGTGAGTATTTTTTTTTGCCAAAATGCTTGAGGAAAACAAGAAGTCCCCTGGGTACTCGTACAAAAGCTCACGCCTAGGAATGTTCATTAGGGCTTTCTCAAACCTCTGATTTTCCTTCTTCAGTCATCTGGTCACTGACCACAAATATTAAGCAGGAAAGAGTTAGCTGAAACAGAGAGAAATCTTACATCTTGGCTGAAATGAACAGCTCAAATACATCCTTTGTTCAGTAGTTTGTGGCCTATAATCCATAACTGGTCTGGAGAATACTTTCTATCTCCAGAGAGAGTCATCTAGTCACCCAGTAAACTCTTACTTCATCTGCTACACTGCTCTCAGACAAAACAGGAGAACAGAATTCCCTGTCCTACTATTTTGCATTAAACAATTCTTGTGCAAACATGTCTCTGGAAGGGGACAGGATGACCCTTAAGTGGTGCTACATAGTGAAATGGAAAACTTGCCACTATAGCAAGTAATATGTTTTCTCCTCTGTTGAAAGCTCCCAAATGTGTCTGCCTTTACAGATAATTCATAAAGGAAAAGCAGCTGCTGCTATTGACAGTTTGAGCAAAATTTGCCCTGTGCATTTCTTAATGAAAACCTTTTAATCTTAGCAAAGATTTTAAAAATGACAAGATGACTGGAACTGGTTCAAGGGACTTGAATTAACTAGACAATTTAAACCATCCTTTTTACACTTGAAACTCACAATTCACACTTTTCAAAAGATAAAGTTGACATCAGTTTTCCAGTTCACTAACAAGGACATTCCAAACATTCAGGGTATTTTACCCAGTATATCTGCATATGTCATGATAGAATTACTAACAATTTCAGTGAAATTAGATATTTGGGGAGAAGACTGCAGTATGTAATTAAGGCACAAAAGGAGAATAAAAGAGTGTGTGTTTGCATAAAGAGAAGGCCTCAGCTCAAATTCATGAAGAGACAGACATCCAGGACTGAAATTGCTTCCACATAATAAAGAGCAGCACAACATACATAGCTCTGAAATACATATTGACCTGAAGTGCTGCCAATGCTTAAAGTCTTAATTGCCATATGAAGTTCCTAATATGACCATTTTTATGTATATGTATATATAAGGGCACGAGAGCAAAATGCAGTGTGAAGTGTCTTTGGATCAGTATCATTTAGAGTAATGAGGTTCAATTCATAAAATGCACTTGTGAATAATTTGTGCAGTTCAAGGTATGTTTTTGCATAAAGATTGACCTATTCATATGTAAATATCCTTCTAAGCATAGTCGCCACATGGAGACATCTATATTATTTACTTTGTTCACTGATTTATTTCATTACACTTTGGTCAAAATTTAGAGTTCAAATTACTGACAGGTGTTAATAAACTTTGAAACATTCAATGTGGCTCTTACTTGAAACAGAGAATGCAATTATGAAACGTGAGCTGCTGCTCTTGACTTTTATGTTCCTGTAGACTTAACAGTTAAAAATAATAAAAAGCCAAGTAAGTTCATAGCAGATATTTCATATTCATGCCATGTTTAGTATTTGTTCAGCCCAACCTGACAGACACAGCCAAGCTGTAATTAATGTCATAACATAGAAATTAGGCCAATTAGTGCTTAACACTGTTGGCATGGTCTGATGCTGTTATAGCTTTGTTCTTCATTGATTTCTAGTATGCTGAATTTGATTGATGAGGTCTTTATTGTTTTTAAAAATGAAACTTAGCTGTTCTCTAGAAAAGTGCCCCACACTTAGACTTGAAACAGTATTACCAAGTTTTAAATTAAATTTTGTTTTACTCTCTAAAAACTCCAAACTCAGAGTAAAAGCCTTAAAATTTGGCATTTATATTTATGGATTCCTAGCAGATTAAGCTATGGTTTTTTGCAAATAAAAGGAACAAGCAGTAACAGGTACCTAATTGGCTGGTTTTGGATAATATTTAGAATCACCAGTGACTGGTAGCATCCTATGAGTATCCATCCAGTTAAAATACTGGATCACAACAGAAACTGGAAACCCAATATTACTAAAATGCAAACAAACATAAACATTTCTGCAGCCTTTGGGGTGTAAATACTCAGTAATTCCAAACCAATTATCTTCCATTTCCTTGTGCTCACAGTTTCTCAGACTGCAGTTATTTCAGTGGCAGTTATGGCACACCACTGCTCCCTATGCTGTGTGGTCCTCCCAAATAATGCATGAAAAACAGAAGGAAAAAGAAACATTATTGTGACAATCCAGTATTGGCAGAGATTTCTTCAAAACAGGGTTTTTAAGACTCATTCTGTGGTCCAGACATTCCACTATTACTAGGAAATATAAATCTGCTCCCTTTGAAAGGAAAATGTATTACAAATTAGTTATCCTTCCACAGACAAAAGATGATTTTAGACACTCCTTGCTCCAAAAAAGTCAAAAATCTTTTACTAAGCAAATCTTCAAAACCAGACAAACTTCTATTTACTACATGACAACGAAAAAAGGAAACTACTCTTTTGGTTTCAAGTTTTAAATGTTTAAGATCAAGTTTAACAGACATACACACATACAAGATGAACCTCTCCCCCACCTCTGTTCATATATATTAATTTTCTCTTTCCCTGGTAGTGTTTTTCAACTTTCTTGGGATTCTCTACAGTATAAAAGGCTCCTTAGTATATGAACAACACTAAGAGAAGAGTGGAAAAAATTACTTCTATTCCTAGTTTAGAAATCCAGAAAAAATCCATCCAATTACAGTTCTGATCAATCATGCTGATTTTAAGTGAGTGCATGTCCATGAAAGCCTGTGAATTAACAAATACATATACCACAATACCCAGTGAGGCAAAACTAGTTACTTGTTTTGTGTGACACACTTATTACTCATCTCCTTTCCACTGAAATAAGGTTTTCTAAAATTTAGGAAATTTTAGAAAATATGAGAGTCACACAGGGAGATTATGTAGACTAATTCAATCTCAACTTCTTAGCAAGTATCACACAAGTGAGAATTCATTTATTATTTCCTATCTGATACACATTTATTATTAATTTCTTCCCTCCTTTTTTCCCTTGGGAAGATCCGAAACATATAAGCACGCTCTCTGAATACTATCTGCCTTATCTACATCTCCATTACTATTTAGAATAGATGGAGAGTACCTAGATAAGACAAAATATTTCAGGTGTAAGCTGTAATTCATCTCCATATATTAGTAAAAAGCTGTAGAACATATCAATACAAAATCATATCATTTTGTTGAGAACCTTATCCTAGATTCATAAAATCACAGAATGATGACTGAGTCGGAAGAGACCCTAAAGATCATTGAGTTCCAAAAACCCCTGCCATGGGCATGGCCCAGTAGTTGAGCGTCTCAGAGCTCCATCCAGCCTGGCCTTAAAAACTGCCAGGGATGGGCCATCCACAGCTTCTCTGGGCAGCCTGTCCTGGTGCCTCACCACCCTCACAGAGAAGAATTCCTTCCTAACATCTAATTTAAATCTACCCCCTTTCAGTCTAAAATTGTTATCCCTCGTCCTGTCCGTAACCTTCTTTCGCAACTCATTTTTCCTAATGTTTCATTGAGCTGCATTTGCTCACCTTATTATCCAAGAAAAACCTGGCTGGCTTGATACATGATAACATAGTAGTTGTACTCTGTTACCACAGAACAAATAGTGCAGGCTGATGGAAATTTCCCAACCCCTGTTTCTGTGAACACTAAAGAAGCTGGAAAGGTGGGGAATTAGTGACTTAAGTGAGGGGGGAAATTGTCACTTCAAAGAAATCTTTCTTTGAAACCCTAAAGAAAGGAACACCAAATCTATCTAGCATTTAGTTTCACAAACACAGGAATTGCACTGAGAGATAAGTAGGACATGTACAGAGGCACACATGTACACACAGTGTAGGTCTAATCCATTTGCTGTAGAAGTAAAACCCTGGTAATTTAAGGATCTTGAATGCTACATCAACATTCTTTAAATTGTGCAAGCCACTCATGATTTATTTCATGATCTTACCAGAAACTCTGGGTAGAAATATGCTCTCTGTAGTCAGAATTGTCCATATTATGTTTTGATACACATCATATACAAAACAAACTGTTATTTTATATATTTCTAAAGCATTTATGGTTCTGATGTCCAGAGGTGCACTATAATACAAGTAGAAGGAGACATCCAGGCTTGTTCTAGAAATGTGTCCTGTACAATTCCTGAACTGAAGAGCTTTCTCTTGCCTGATCTTCCAACAAAATTATTGGGCGCATGTCAATTCATATTGCATTAATATATCCTGAGAGAACTCTGAAGGCTATAATCACAGAAAGAGGAGCTGATACTAAAGGCTCATTTCATGATAGCTACTTCAACCTCTGGTGCAGGCCAATTATGGCAGAGAGGTGTCAGAGCGAGTTTGACTAACATTCCAAGACACAGTGCATGTTCCTGTCCATTTTTTTAATTTAATAGGCAAATTATAATATAAAAAATAGAAGAAGGTAAAATTTATTTGACCATTTTCATTGCCCATAATTCTTCCCAAGGAGAAAACTAACATCTCAGAAAGGAATAATCAAATGTACTGAATTTTATTTTTTTCTGTTCTAGCACAGTAAAATATAATTTATAAAATTTTTCAGGATTTTAAGTGTTCTATTAGTTTCTTCAGACATGTTCTATCATGTTAATACACTAAGAAAGTTTTTTAAATAAGTGGAATCATTAACATCCTTCTATCCTGATGAATATCATAAAATATTTTAGATTGCTAACAAAGTATACAATGCAATAAAATATTTTACTTTTGTTTAACCTCATCACAACTTCCTTTGGCTTGCAGAGTAGCTCCAGTTAGCTACAGAGTATTTTCAAATATGTTACAGAGAAAAAAAGAAAGCCTGCTAGAGCCATCAAAATACAGTTCTTTCTATTCTGTTTCCAAGTATTTATTTGGTCTTGGAAATGGCAGGACCACGATGAAACCTTAGTATTCTGTTAAAGAACAGGACACAATGGTATTTTAACCTTTTTTAGCCACTGAACTTTTAAATTTCAGAGGAGTGAGTGACTTCTCTGGGAACTACTTCAGGAACAAATGAGCTCTTACAAGGACCAGGGGCTGAGGAGGGGCTCTGCAAGAGTAACCCTGTGTCTGGGTGCTGTGAGGATGACATACAATGAACATGGTCAGGCAAACAGTAACTTCTCCTTCCCAGATGAGAGCCCTGACATGTCAGAAGAGAAGGTACCCAGAGCAGGGCACAGAAGAACAGACTCACACCCACTTTGTGCCCAGGGAAGACTTAGGCAGTTGAATCCTAAATCGTAAACCACAATTTCCACAAAATCCTGGAAACAAGCCTGCCCAGCACCATGTGATGCATCTTTCTTTTATAAACAGTAAACAAAATCAGCTCTGAATTGGCTGAAACTGTAAATTCTGTAATTGAGGGGTGGCATTGGTCAAGTCCAGGCAGCTGACCCTCCCAGAGCTGCAAACAGATGGCTAATAACAGCCTAGGACATCCAACCAGCTCTGACAATTTGTCACATTTCCAAGCTGTGGTGACAAGTAGCCTCCTGACACCTGCTGCAGATCTAATTTGAAATCTTGAATGTTACTGATAATCACAACTAAGGTAATTTTCCCCCCATGGTGTTATAGCAGAAGATTTTCAGGTTGCTATTTAAAGCAAACATTTTGTCTAAATTAAGCATATGTGTGCTGGATGAGAAAGGAAAAAAAAAACACCTCACCATGAATTATGAAGTTATATAAAAATTTGGAAAATAACTTGGTCTATCCCAGACACCCGACAATGGATTCCAAGAGAGATGTGTTGGAGTTACAATTTAAAATGCTTTGGCATTTTTCCAGGCAATAATTTATCTTCCCAGGGTGAATCAGTATATTTACTTGGCTTAGGTTAAGCTATAGGGTCATTAAAAAACATTCTGGTTTCTCCAGAATTGCACCAGATTGCAGTACCTTGCATTTATCCAGCTGCAACTACGCACCACACTTAAAAAAATTGGTTCAATATTGGCTAAAAATTGATGATGTAGGCAATTTTTATGATCAGTTCTTTGTGGCTGATTGGGAAAAAAAAGAAGTGTAGGCAGCTTTTATGTTTGTTCAAACCCTATTAAAATAACACTTTTATCTTCCCAAACCATAAGCGAAGCGTTTGCAGCGTTGGGGCTGACCCTGATCTTCTGCATATTCTCTGCTTAAAGGACATGAACAGGAAATGGTCAGCTTAAGGACACAATGAAAGGAAACACAGCAGCAAAGGTTTCACTGATAACATGTGATTTGAAGTCAGTGAGCAGATTCAGTCAGTCATCCAGCTGTTTGGGCCAAAGTCTATACAGCACTCTGCTGACTCTTACAAGACTGTCACGAAAACATGTGGAAGGCTGACGCTTGACATGGGCAAGGCAGGGAAAGCAGAGCACTTCCACATCATCAGATGCTGTGGCTCAGTTATTTCATGCCAGAACCAAAGAAAATTATGCTGGTTTAGAAATATTTGTTTTTCTAAGAGTTAACTGGGCCAAATAGAAATAGGATGCTGATGTGAGGGTGTATCCATATGTCAGAGCATGAGTATCACTAGGTGTAATGGAGTTCAGGTCAGAGTCAGAACTGCAAAGTATTCCACACCCACAATTAAGGACTAATAGTATTATTTTTTATTTTTCTTTGAGGGAGAGAACTTTCCAGAAGACATCAGCACTTTGGATACTGAATAATTACAGTGTGTTTAAAAGGATTTATAAACTACAAACTTAATCCAGTTTGTAATTTCTAAGTAGTTCTTTCCTTACATACTCAGCAATAAACTTACACCAGCCAATAATTAGAAAGAAATCCTTATTCAGGGTAGCAAGTAAGGAAAAGATTTTATAAGCCTTGGGTGATGTACTTTCTTACTGACTTTAGAAGCATAGTTTAATCTAATTTCTGATTTGGAATTGTGGTAGTTAAAAGTCTTGTGCTTGGACAAGAGCTATGTCCTCTATATTTTTCAAGGCACGTTAAACAAATAAGAAAACACACTGCCTTTTTTAAAAAAATCACTAAACCCCTAACAATTTCTTAAATCTTGCTTAACTGTGATTTCAGAAGACAACCACTTCCAAGTTATTATGCTAGAGCATTAAAAATTCTTTGGGCATTGACAATTTATCAAATCATCATGCAGGTTTCTGTATCAGCACTACTGGCTTTTTTTTTTATCAGTCCAAAATGAACTAGCTGGCCAAAACCAAAATAATTAATAACCTCACCACTTGAAGGGATTGTAGAAGACTCAGGCTTCAGACTCCATCTTCTACCCGGCTCAATGTTTTCTGTTTTGTACAAGCTGTACCATCTAATCCATTTAATGTATTTTTCTATTAAATACCAATATTAAGACAGATAGAAAAAACACTATGCACTGGAGGAAAGAAACCTTGAGTATAAAATCACCCACAGTCTAAAAAAAGTTTTCTACTCAAGAAATAAGTTATGCCAGAATGAATTAATACTTATAAGAAATTCTAAAAGGTCATGTGAATGTTCCGTAGCAAAATTGTTGTATATTTTAAACCTCAAATAGTTTTGCAAATAGAATTCTTGTTTTCTGGCCAACCCTTCTCTTAAAACAAGTAGACTTGTAAAAAGAATTGAATGTATATAGAGTTTTACTTTCTGCTATTCATTTAAAGGTTCCATCATGAGTGTTCAGAGTTTCCATAGCCTTTCACAACCCTGGCAGTCTTAATGAAAAGTGGCATTAATGCTAAATATATGTACTACATGGGGGTTTCTGAGTACCAAAGACAACAAATTAATACGCTACTTACTCACAAAATTTGCTGCCTACATATTTGCATAAAACAAATTGGAGATGACAACCTCTGAAACACAGCATTTCTACTTTTATACCCTCTAAATATCTAAACTGTGTGGGCATGGTCAAGAGAGAGGAGACTGAGCAGCAATGAATTAGACGGATAAAATTAAATTCTATATTAACAATACATGTTATGTCAGCACCGAATAAGTCATTCAATAAATCCAAACCCAGTCAAGAGCTTTTTCTCCTATCTAATTTTTTTTAAAAAGGAAGAGGTGAATTTCAAAGCTCAGGGAAAGCCAGTTCCTGTAGGCAAATCTATTTGCATTTATATTTAAGACCATCCTCCTCCCAAGCACTAATCAAGAGTTTAGACATAATTCAGACTAATATTCACTAACATGAACACACAGTATATTTCTCTTATAAGGTTCAGACAGTACTTTATCTCTTTTTAATAACCTGCTAGGTTTTAGAATACCGTTCTGTCTTGACAACAGCAGGAATGCCCAGAGTTACCAGCATATAAAGCAGTTGAATCAATATTGTGAAAAGTACCCCCACCTGCATGAAAATGATCTTAAATCACTCTTCTTTAATCAGTCTATCAAATGAATGAGGTGAATATTTTATATGGCCCAACTGTAGTCCTGTGAATGATTTATCCAAATACTAGTTTTAGCTGGTATTGCTATTTCGGAAATAGGAGACCTTGAAGCTATTAGGAAGGACAGAATACACATTATCAGTGGTTTGAATTTTTTTTAATTCCCATCCAATAATTATAAGAGATACTGGTGATGTTGAGGTTGGCAAATGTACAACTCTCCCCAGAAGACCAAACGAAGTCTGAGGAAGACTGACCCAGGACATTCAGAAAGAGAAATATTGGATAGATTCCATTTTATGAGTGCTGTTCTACACAACATGTTCTACATGCAAGACAAAGAGAACAAGTTTGGCAGAATTCATTAAGGATCTTTTTGCTCCAGGAGATGGAAGATTAGGTGGATAGCATAAGACAGCTGCATTCTTTACTGTAGGAGACTTTCACAATTCATTTAGGCTTTTCCTCAAGTGCCAGATTCTCAGCTCTGCTCTTGACTGCATCTGTCATAATTTCCCCCCTTGAGTTTTCCATTCCTTTCACTGTCATCTGCCGGTGTGCATTGTCATTTCTCATAGCTCAGCTGCCACAGTGCACCAAGCTCCCTGCTATCAGCAAGCTTACAGATGAACAGCTTTTAGCTATAATCAGAGGCTTATAGCTTCTACAGTAGAGTGCAAATAGAGTAAAGACTGGCACTCTCCACTTTTGGGGTTTGTTTGTCCTTTTAGATTGCAAATGCTTGAAGGAGTTCATTTGCTAGACACAGCTTTCACAGAAATAGCTTTGAAAGCCATGCTGTGATTACCACACAACATGGGTAAGGCCTTTGCATCATGAGGAGCAATGTGGGGGAGGTCATGATGGAATGTCAATGAAAGCATGAGTGAGATGTTCACAGCTAGAACTAGGCAGGTAACTTTGACAAACAGTTCATTTACCAAGAAGGTGTAGTTTTGTTCATCCCAAATGACTGGATCTAATATACTGAAAATTTTCATCCAGAAAAGCTTTGGTTTTACAGAAACTATATTTATGGAACAGAAAGGAGTAAATTGGATAAGCTATTGGATTACAGAAGCCATTGGATAAGAGAAGCTATTGAATAAGAGAAGCCAAAATATGATCAGGATTCAGTGCTCACCTTTGGAGGAGAGGATCTTGCTTTGACCTGTGCTGGTGACTTACTGGTTACAGGTGTCCTTGCTCTTTACAGAAAATAGCACTCTTGTTTGTCCAAGTGACTGGCCATCTAGTGAGGCACTTAAACAGGTGCCCTATCTGACCTGGACACATGTATATCTTAGTATTTATAGCTTTAAAACAGATTTAAAGAGCTCATGCCATAGGGACTGAGAAAAGCTCCCACTAGAGAACCTGGCAGCAGGGTAGTTAGGGGAAGGCATTGCTACCAACTATTGCCCTGAATATGGCAAAGAGTGACGGAGACAATGAGCCTCTGTGCTAAGTTTCTAATATTTTAATGAATATTTATTCACTGGTGTAAATGTTGCCATGGAGGAGCAAGAACAGCACTTCTGGCTCCCAGCCAATGCCAGCAACTTCCTCACATATCATGCCATTAATGTAGAATCTACACATACGGTGTACTGCTCTATAAACACAGGAAATGACAAGTTCCTTGACTTTTCTAACTAGCAACCCATCTCTAGCTCAGTACCTTACTTCTCCTGGGTACCTCTTAGGACTGTAACGCTAGAAATAGTTATGCCCCCCAAATGGTGAAAGAGCAGAAGCTGGTATTTCAGGTAGGATGTGCCTGTCTAGAAGGAGACCTTTACCCCTGAGCAGGGTTTGCCCATGGACCGTGTTGGAGTCCAGGGCACAGGGAAAACCCCTTAAACTGCCCTGGAGGCTCTGGGACCCCTGCAGGGACCCCAGGAAAGCATTGCCTTTGACCTCAGCCCATGGGTAAAATTGCCAACACTTATGGATGAAAAGAGAAAAACAAAAATTTAAATTAGATAGTAGATTAGTTTGTCCCCGGGTGAAAACTTGTAGTTTTGGATTTTTTAAATGGAAGTAGATAGAGGCAAGATGGAGAATCTTGGGTGGTGTCTTAAGTTCTTCTTCCTCTTCTTCTACTCCATCTTCTGCTGTGACGGTGGCATGAAGACATTGGTAGAATGTAGATGATGTAAAAAATTGCATGTCTAGAATTAGTAGTAATTATTGGTACAAAATTGTAAATATAGTACGTTTCAAGAGTTAATTGGGTTAGAAGTCCTCAAGAGACCTTGGACACCAGGTCTTGTGCTCTTGGCAGCAATGTCTTTCAGTATGCTAAGCCTGGTGTTAGGCGGTGGGTGCACTGACCTTCAGATAAAAAACTTAATAAACACCTTTCAAGACTGAGCTACGAGATCCGCTCTTCTTTCTAACTCTGGCACGGGGCTTTGAAAAGGAATAAAACCCTAATTAGGAGAATCTTGGACTTAAAATCCAAGAGGATCAGGGTTACAAATATGGCCCAGCTGCTCCCAGGTCCATTCAAGACCTAGCACAATCCTGGCACATTTCTGCTACGTCACCAGAAAGCTGGAGAAAAATACAGTGCCCCCCACTTGCAATGTATAGGAATTTGGTAAATTACTCTAAAGAGAAATAAAATAGTTGTCTCATTGTTACAAAGTTTCAGTCTTGCCCCCATTTACTCCATCTATGCTTTTACTCCTAACCAGGAGTTCAAATCCCTCTAGCACAGTATTCGAGATTTTTAAAGAAGCACAGTTCAAATAAATACTTGGCCTAACCAGGGGTTTTCTTCACAGGCAAACCCACAGCTGCAATAGGCTATCCTAACACTTGTATACAAACCCCAAGGCCTATTGATTCAGCAAGGAACAGTTTGGGACAAGTTTCATGTTTCCTAAGGCTTCCCAGTGCCTCCCATTTTAAGCCTTCTTCCTGGACCTAGCTGACAGCACAAGTGTAATAGAATAAGGTTCATTATGCCATTATTCCACATCCTTCCTGGCTGCAGGTTAATTAACTGTCATCTCTCAAACTGTTTATTAAAAATTGTACTCTGGATATCTATTCCAAATAGCACACTCAGGTTACTCTTTTGAGCAAGCATAGTAAGCACTTTTTTTCAGGGTTTTTTTGCATAGTTTGTCACTGAACCTTTTTAGATAGCCACAGAACCCCTGCCTCCTGCCAGCTTTAATCATACAAGTCACAGTTTTAATTTTTTTTATAAGTGCACCCTGTACTTGTTGTTTATGCAGCAGCTCAAATTCCTTCCAAAATAATTCATCTTTATACCACTTTACTTTGTTTTCCTGTCACTGAGAAAGTTTTCCTAGTGCCCTGTATTTTATTTTTTTCTGTGAATCCCTTTGAAACACCTTGTTGTTCAAGCAACAGTGAAAAACCAAAAAATCTAGTTAGTGATGCATGCACAAGCATGGATCTTTTTTCTTCAAACAGTACCTACCAGAATTCTCCAGGTTTATCAAGCATACACAGTTAAGTGGCATTTGTCTTGTCCTCAGTGCCCTTCCTTCTCAGAAATGTTCCTCTTCTTTATGAATGTTTTTATAATTCATTTTCCCCCAGTAACTTAATGCATGAAAAGCTTGAATACTTCTGTTCTCTTCTTGATTATTACTCTTTCCAAGAAAACTATCAAAGGCTCTTCACTCACCAGATTTGTCCTTTACTCTAATACACCCCTCCCCACCCCTTTCTGTGAGATCAAAGGTTTTATGGACTTCTAATCCAACCTTGGATGTGCTTATCATTAGCACCTTCCTGTGTGTCTTCTAAGCTAATACCTAGTCATAGGTGGTTACCTATCATAAGTGGTTCATGTACTCTTCTAATGGCAATGTTCCTACTTTTGTCCTGAATTTTATTCTACCTGTGTATCATCTGAGGTTTTTCTTGTATTTCACTGTCACACTAAAGCTCCTATTTTATAGGAAAGCCTACTCATCTTTCACTGAAACTGCTTGTACTTGGAACGATAAAACATTTATCTGAAGGAGTGGTATAATTGTCCTTTTTGTTCATGATGAACGTCACTCAAATGTTCAAACTTACAAACTGCATCCATTGCACTTCTTTTTGAAAATATTTGACTTGCATAACTGGTGCTAGTTGCCGTGCTGAAGTCTGGTTGCATATAGTTCAGCTTTGTTTGGAGTCCTTTGCTAGTTCATTTCACATGGGCACAAGCTCCAAATAGAACTCTTATTTTCAATCCTTTCAAAATGTCTCTTCTACGTTATTATAACTTGACAGTTTTTTAATCTGCCTGAGTTAATAGAAAAGTATTACATAGACTAAAACTGTACAAAATAACATTTCCTTCAGTATTTTCCTTCTGAGTAGTGTTCATTGCTTGAGCATATAGAATCAAGCTTTCTTTGAACTTGCCTCACTTGACTTGCAATTTGTCAAAAATTTTCAGCTAAAATGGGACCTTTATTTCTTCTATTCTCCCATATGAGATATTTTCTTAATTTCTATGGCACTGGCAAGATCTGCTTTTCTGTGACAACCATCTCAGACTTTAAGGTACTTACAAGAGAGATGTTTCCATACCTTGCAACTTTACCAGAATTGTGCTGGTTTGCTGAAACCCATGCAATAGGATTCAAGAGATTATACAGATACTTTCTCCTATATTGGAGAACCCCACAAAACCTGAAGTTCTTTTGTCCTCAAAGTAATACCTAAAAACTTGAACCCTCCTCACACAAAACATGAAGAGGTTCAGTGAACTGAATCTGTTTAAAATCTCATTATTTTTAAGCCAATGCCTTGATTTCTCAATACTTAAAATAAACATAGCTGTAGCTATATGGAAAACTGACATATCCATGACTTTTTCATCTCTGTTGTGAAAGAGTGAGGAGGACGTGGCTCTCACTCACGTTGAACTGTTGCTCTGGGATTTGCACGAAGTTGCATATAGAGATGATGTACTTACTTAAGCACCAGCAGCTGCATTCTACCTTCTAATAAGTAGTGTTTCACAGAGAGAGACACTATTGAAGTGATGCTTCAGAAACATGTAGTGAATGCTGGCAAGCTTATGGGCAGGATTTAACTTGTTGTTTTTCATTTAGAATGAGCCTCAAAGGTTTAATATCTGATTACATGAGAGACCACCTATCTTGCAATTGATTCTGTTGTATTAGTGGTCAGAAGAGGAATTCAAGTTAATGGCCTAGTCATACAGGCAGAACAGAGTTGGCAGAAGGAGATCTGGTGGGTAGCTTTGAACTCTGCAACTTATTCTTCAACTGTAAAATGGGGATAATAATGTTCTTCTACCTCCCAGCAGGGTGCTTAGGCTAAATTCATTATTAGACATTTTCAGTAATGCTTCTGTTTATGTTTCCAGGGTAATGAATAGGGATGGGCTGGAAATCCCTTAACAATAAAACTTATAGAGCTTAAAGGGCAGTGGAAGCTAAGGGGTCACAGCACTTGTGACAGGAATTATTATCTAGTAGATAGTAGTTGTAAAATCTGGTAGATAACTCCCAGCCCAATCAGTTCTTGGCAACCCAGCAATAAGGCTTCTCTGATGCAGGCTCTGGTATCCACCTAATAAGAGGACTGCTAAGAGATACATTATCTCATCTTCTGGAGGACCATTCATAATACTGAGGCTGAGGAAAAAAAAACACCTCTCTAAGCTGTGTGGTGCACTGGAAAAGCAGGTGCTTATCACCAACTCCATCCCTGCAGCCAAGAGTACTTTAGCCTGTTCAGAGCAATAGCAATGGGATTCCTTGCAAATCCCATCAGTCATTAAAATATAAATCTCTACACATGGATTTTAAAGTTAAAGAAAGAGATCCATAAAGATCTCCTCTTCCAATAGTACTTTGCACAGGAACCCCAAACTTCACCCTACAGACAGATCCCTTTGCTGCCTAATAAACTAACCAGAAACCTCTACTGCCAGCTCCCAAGGTCAGCTCTGCATCAGGCTGCACTTGAGGCTTCATGCAGCTCAGAACACTAGTAGGGAATCTTCTTTTTTTTGTGCAACCAGTAAACATAGTATCCAAATATTGAGTTGATGAGTCATCACACTGAAGTGTCAATCAAGCCATACTCTGCAAAGGCATAGCCTGGTGCCTGTGGAAGGATGTCAGGCTTATGGAATCAGCCTCAGCAAAGGGCTTGATCCATCTTGGCTGTTTGCCCTGAAGTCCTGCTGTTTGAACAAGAGAGAAAGCAGAAGGAGTAAAATGTATGATACAGAGTGTACTCAGCCTCCTACTAGCACAAAACTTTTTGGTCTGTGTTGCTGCATTTGTTTGATAGACATTTGATTCCTTCAGCTTCAGCAGCTGCTCAAAAACCTGCTAAGAACTGCAGCTACAGTATGTTATGTTCTGATGTATATTTCTTTCAGACTTAGGTGGCATTTCTCCCTGGTATTATTCAAGGTTGGATGAAGAGCTCAAAGTTTGAAGATGAAATCAAAAAAACTTTCTGCATCTGAATGTCAGCAGAGAGCTATAGGAAGCAAAGGTTGCTGACTGCATCCTCTATTTTTTGCTTGACTCTCATAAGCTGTTGATGTTAGACATAGCTGGTATACACCACTGCCTACAGCATACTTTTCCTTGTATCCCATGTATTTAGAACACAGCAGAGGTTAATGAGCTAGAGAAGCAGAGTATCTTAGACTGAAAACCATGTTAGCAAAACTGTTAAATGAGCCTCCTGACACTGGGTGGGCCAGGAGCTCCCTCAGTAGCATGTAATGCATTTCACATTGGCACACCACGCCAGGAAATCCTATTTCCTCCCTTCAGAGAACTGAAGCACGCATTGCCAGCGTGTTTGATTAAATGGTTTCTACTGAGATCCCTTTTTATTTATTTATTTATCTGTCAAGAAAGGGTTTTCTAAGATGCTACCTGAAAAGGTCTTGAACTAGGACTATCATCACCACTTACCCCCCTTTTTACAATAAAATTCATCACTGTTGGGTTTAAACAGCAGCAGATCAGTTTAATTCAGTTACGAGATGTGTCATGAGTAGAAATAAATAGTGATTTTGTTCATGTTTTTATTTAGACTAAGTGTGGTCCCTAGGCTTCTGGCAAGCTGTCAATATAGCCATCTGTTTTGCAAAGTTTATGGATCTCTCTGGAAATAGACAGCCCAAAGCTAAAGTACACTAAGGATTGTTTTTCTTTGAACCACCTGCTGTAGATGAAGAACAGTCAGATTTCAACAGGACAAGGGCTTTAAGCCCCATGTACGCTCAAAGTCAGACCAACTTAAGGATGCAAAACTAACTTAAATTAATTTCACTTATATTTTCTTGCAGCTCAGCTTCAGCAACTTGCTTATGAATTTATTATATATATTTATAAACACACACATACTAATATAGATATAATTAGACAGAGAGAGAGTAGAAGACCTAAAATCCAGAGCCAGGTCACTTCTAGTTCATATAAAAATATCTGCTTCAAAGAGCTTACATATTCAAAAACAAACATAGCACCTAGAGTATATAAACAAGTAGGCCATGATGAAGACAGAAGGTATCTGATATAAAATTCTGATAGCAGATGTGCAGTTTGCAGGTTATCAGCAAGAACAGATGTCATTCTTATGAGCCATGAAGGGAGATAAAGCAATCAAACCATTACAAAGAATTTCAAAATAAAAACAAGAAAAACATTTTTACAGTATTTTCTTAGTTTGACTTTCTCTGCTATCTTATCTTAATAGCATGTTACTCCTCAAACTCCTCCCTGATTTCCATATAGCTTACTCAACTCTAAATTCTAAATTCATACATGACTGTATGCCATGTCAGTTGGAATTCTATTACATGTTTGGACATAAATAAACTAACACATTAATTGAACCATGTACCAATGTAAAAATATAAATAGAGGGCCCAGTACTATCTAGAAACAACTGGCTAGGGTGTGGCTGAATCTAGATTTAGTAGATTTAGGGGATTTTTTGACCAGCATGGCTGAAGCAATTAAAGCCTGTTATTCATTACTTTTCCAAAATGTTTTGGGTGAATTTGTCATTGTTCTTTGTACATTATCTGCCCCTAGTACACTTTGAATGTCAAGTTGCTGCTGTCAGGATGGAAGAAGTTGTGCTCAAGATCCCTAAAGTAGAAGGGAAACCCCACCTAATGTAATTGTTTTATTGTATTGCCAAAGCCTAAAATGTCAGCAGCATAGTGCTGCTGTTCTTAAACCTGTAGACATAGAAGAGATTTAATGGAGGTTTGTTGTGAAGGAAAGTACTTCTAACAATGCCTGAGGATTGGAGATGACCCTACACTAAACTAGAAACTAAAATGATGAGAGCCAAAATGACAGTTTCATTGCCTACTGTCTTAAAACTGAGAAATACAAGGAGCACAACTGGTAATATAAATTTTGACAAGATGTTTCTTTCAATGCAATCAGCCTATAGGCACACGGTGCTCTACTGTTGCTTTATTCTCTGCCATGCTGGACCAGATGAGCCACGGCGGTCCCTCCCACCATACCCATTCTGATTCAGTGAGTCTTTGATTCAGTCAGTGTGGAAAGGAAGAAAAGCAATGGATGATCATTCCTTGGACTTACACCATAGCTGTCTGAAGCTGCAGTTGTTGCACTGTTTTGCTTTGGCCATTAGCTAGAGGGCACAGAAAGGGCCCTGTTATGCCTCTCTAATGCAGCTGACTTGTGGTCTGTTTTAAATCCAATGGTAATCCCTGGAAGATTTTCCAGTGGTTTTATTTTGTTTTGGTTTTACTCTAGATCAAGTCCTGTGTGGACTTGGGTTTCTGCCACAAGAGGGAATTGGAATTCAAACTCTTTTTTCATGCAAAATACCTCCCTGGTCTTGTACATCTTGGTTTTTAAAGCCATAAGGTAGAGAAAAAATGCTCAGTGTCATTGTATAAATTTACAGAAAAAATGCTGAGTATTAATAGCACCATATGATCCTTATGAAATACTCAGCAACCTCCAGCTGCTTATCTGAAGGTATGGTAAACAAGACTTTGCTACAGAAATTTTCATTTGATGGTTTATTTTCAGATATGATCTACTCTCCTTCCCCATGCAGATTTCAGGAGTATCAAACCTCAGGCACAATGACAGCAATCAGGCATGCTGGTGCAATGAATTACAAGCTGTCAACAGCAATTCAGGCTGGGTGGCAATATCAGACCATATAGGGCCAGATCTGCTATTGTTTTATTTTTCATGTCGGATTTTAAATCATCGCGTCAACATTAATTCAGTCTTGACTAGAGTTCTGTTTCTTCCTCGGCCATTGTAGTTCTCCTGCTGGTGTCAAATATTGGACTCCTACAACCCTGGAATTTAGGTCTCATTTGCAATTGTAGACTTTACAGGTCCTTGATGCAGCCCCGTGCAGGGGGTGTAGTGAAACAGTGGGAAGTGGCTATTCATAACTTATTGAATCACACTCCTGCCAAATACCTCTCCTGGATATACGCTCAGCCTGTTACTGCGTAGAAAATTACACTTCCCCCTTCTCTTGTTCAAAATATGTGTTTATTTTACATTACTCTGCAGGCTACTATTCATTCAAGTATATTAGAACTGAAGAATTATGCAAAAGTAGGTGCTGGAAGTTAATCAGAAAATCATCCATTAAAATTGTCTCGCTAAAATGGCACAGCATTTCAAATCTTTTGTGCTGATGCCACCTTGAAACTCACATCTGGAAAAGAAATTTTTTTGCAAACAAGTGTTTGCTGCTGATATAAACAAACTGTGAAATGCAAAGACCAAGAAATCAAAACTCTATTTCCTGCATCATTGAAAACTTACGTTTCTGGTGTGCTACTCACATTGAGAAGCTTACCAGATGTGATTTTAAATGCATTTCAAGGAGTCTAAGAAATGGTTCAGCATCTCAGATTTCCTAACTAAGCATACAAAATGGATTTTTTGAATCCTTTTATAAAAAGTTAAAAATGCAAACGAGCAAATGAGTAAATAAATGGCCAGTCACCACTTGGAAGAGAAAAAAACCCGTGCTATTTACTAATAAATGGACAACAAACCTATACAACACCTATATAACTGCTCGAAAACCTTGAGAGTCTGAGCTCACAGAAATATCCTAAATTAAAATTAATTGCTTGCTATTATCCTGAAAGCTAAAGACCCTAATATTCAACAAATTTAATTCTTCTTAACTAGGCAAACAGTGATAAATCCAAAGGCCTTATTTCCACCTATTTTTGTTTAGGTAAAAGGCTTTTTACAGACTGAACTATGCATGTAATGATTTATTTCATTATAGGCTGCTAATTCATAATATATCATTCATTATATATCTTTTATTTATTCTTAATATTACCTAGATATCTGAATAAGAAGCTATACATTCAGGATGCTTTCACTGTAGCAAGCTGGTTATCATATTGTGAAGAGGTTTGTTTTACACAAGGATGAGGAGACAAAAAACAGCTAATGAATGCAGTGGGCTCCTTTAGTTTCCCAGGTGATACCTGAACAATCTGGAAGGACATGCTTGGTGCATTGGGAAATTCCTGTGCTATCTTCTGCCATCTCAGAGTGATCATCACTTCTTTCAATATTAGTACTTTTTACTGAAATGTAGCTGACTCCATCTAATAAAATTATGGCCATTAAAGCAAACTCTTGCAGTACAAGTGTGAAACCACTGTTTTCCTTGTTGTACACATTTAAGGCCACTCTGTATATATCAGCTACCTTGTGTTTCTGTCAACTTTCTTTCAACAATTGTACTTAGGTTTTGTCTCTCCAAGACTCTTTTGCAGAGCTGATTAGAGAAGAAAAGAAACAGCAAGTTGATTTTTGGTATTTGCAGGACTTTTTCTATTAGCACTGTTGCAGGCATGGCTTTCACCATCTATTGCTGTATCTCCTTAATTGTTGAAGTTTAATAAGCAAAAGGGAAACAGGAGTGGAATAACTCCATCTCTAGTCATGAGCTATGATTCCTCTTTTTTGTGGTTAGTGTGTGAGTAGACAGACGAATAGAAGAACTGCAGCTCTACAGTGGAAAAACAATTTCCAGCTTGGACAACAAGTGACATTTTAATGAGCAGATGTGCAACCTTGATAAAGAAAATGAAATTATAAGCACAGCTTGCATATATGAGTAGTGTTCAAAGACCTATGTTAGTCACTCTAGTTGTCTCATAGACATTACAAGTAATGGTCATGACACAGATCACAGCATATTTTCTACTCTAGATCAACAGAAAATGATGTAGACTCCAAAGTTTGAACTCGGTATGACAGAGCAGTGTATGTATTAAGTTACTCAAATAGTGAGCTGAATTACAATTGAGATAAAAGTTATCCTCTGGGTTCAACTGGGAAAAAAAAACCCAAATACTGTGATTTATTCCATCAACCAAGCATAATCTCAAGCGGAAGTATCTGGTCTACTAAGCCACTTAGATATTTTTATTATTCCTGTTCCTGTAGTAAATCACCTTGATTTCAAAAGGGGAGGAAGATGAGACTGGCAGACACAACAATGATGGTCTTGCTGTCATACCATCTCTTTTTGTAGATGTCATAATCTTATAAACCAAAACAAAGCTCAAAACAACTGAGTTACTATGTTTCATTAAACACAGTCTAATTTATTTGCCAACAAATTTTCTGCAACTTTTGAAGAAATACAGGTGGCCCAAACTCCAGATTTATGGTTCTTCTTTAATGCAGTGTTCTATTGTAGACTTTTAAGCAGTGTCAGCTGCCAGTGCAATGGGTGCAGCACTTACTGAACTGTGTTACAAGGGGAGTTCACTGCTGGCAGGCTTGCTGAAAGCATGTTAACCCAGCACATTTGGCATGGCTGCTCCTGCTTGCCTCAGTACTCACCAATAAACAAGGGACAGCTGAACTACTTGGGGTCAAACCCTGGATTCAGTGAACTCTGGATTAGACAGGTGTTAGGATTCCTCTCTCCTAACATCTTTCTCCATACCAATAATAGGAACAGCCCCCTTTTGAGGACAGAATTAGTAGAGATCCTTTTTGTATCTATTAATTAGAAGCATTCAGGGATGCATCAGGTTGTTGTCATTGAGGCATTACCACAAGTTATAATTCCAAAAGCAGGGATGCAAAATCAGAGCACAGTTGCTGCATGATGTTGTCATCCCATATGCACATTTTTCACTGTTAGTAAATGAAATAATGAAATAGTTCATTCCTTGCTTAAAAAACGTTTTCTTTATTGACTCAGAGAGTGTAAATGGGCTGGTATCACGAGCTCTCTGATTTTCTACAGCTATTACTACTGTGTGGTAGTAAGAGAATGCATGCAGATTATTACTATAGTGTATTTGATGTGCTGTACATTCATATTGTTACTAAACCGTAACATTTTCATTTACTCAAAAATCCAGAATTCATACTACTTTGTAAGCCAGTCCTAATCCTATTTTATAAAATATTTCTATCCATGTAATTATGAACCATTACCTTTTTAATAAAAGTTATTTATTTTTGACTTGGAAATCTGTTATTAACTCTATATCCAATTGTATTCAAGGCTAAGTTCTTGTTTACAAAAAGTAATTCCAATAGCATTTTCAGTAATACTTTTCTGGTGAAATTGGAATACACTTACAACACAAAAAAAGCACACTCTTACCAGATAGCGAGCAGGACACGTCAAAAGAAATAACCTTAAACAAGACGGAAACTGAGAAACAAGACAAAGGAAACAAGTCCTAGAATATTTCATTTAGTGACTGTATGACAAGTCCATCATGGGCCATTATTTATAGGTCACTTTCCTGTCAGCTCTAGGATTCCTGGCCCTAATCATGAGAGTCAACACAGACTTCCGAATAAAAACTTCCAACATGGTAGAGATAATTCCGAGCAAGACAAAAGATACATATGACCACGATTTACTTCCTCTCTTACATTTAAAATGATGAGCGATCTCAATAATAATTCCTTGTCATAAATATTGCTGTTTTCTGTTGTCACAGACAACATCAAACAAAACATTTCCTTCAGCAAGATCTTGAGCCTTGCTGAAGCTCAACTTCAAGTCAGCAAGAAACTTAAAGGAACTATATGGTTATATATATAACTTTGTTAAAATACCTTGTTTCTAATCTAGGCCAGCTTGGAGGACTATTTGCCTCTCCCATCAGTTTTTGCTCTTCAACACACACAGATTTCATTAGCCCTTCTTCCATCTTTGTTGGAATTAAAAGAGAAAAAATATCTTTTGTTCCTGGTTTTGTTTGATGTGAAGATACTTGAAGAATAGCAGGCTGTCCATGGGAATATGGTCCAAGCAAACTGGCTCACACTTCTGTTCTGGTATAAAATTACACAAAGAGGGCTGGGGCTGTGGGGCAAGTCTGGAAAGGACTTCTATTCTAGTGTTTGGGCAGAAAACTGAAAACATCATAGGTCATCCTGAAACAAACAAATAAACAGAAAAAGACTTTTTTTTTTTTCCCAGACAAGCAAAAAGTGGTGTAAAATCCTAACAAAGGCAATCCAGAACCTTCTACCTACACACACCAAAGGTGGCATTTAAAACTTGTTTTTAAAAATAAAAGAAGAAATTAAAAGATGAGAACCAGATGCCTATAAACCAAATCAAGAAGCTGGACAACTTCTTCCTGCTCTAAATGTAAGTCAAGTTTGCAACCCTCACTGGTTCGTTATAGTACACTCTGATTTTCAGCCTCAAACAGCTTTTAAGTGTCCACTTTGCTGTATACATAAGCAATACTGCAGGAATGATACAGATTGCCTCTAAAATATGGATTATCCAATTATTTTGTGGCTCACTAAGAACAGTAAAAGTTTTATTTCATTCTTTTCTCTGAGCTAGAGAAAGGTGAAGAGAGCAACCTTTCCTGCCTTCAGGGAAAGCCCTGAAAAACATGACACTCTAGGGGGCAACAGACCTGAATTAGTACATCTTTTTATATGTACAAGCTCATTATAGTTAGACTGCAGGGAGAAAGATGGAAAAAACAGACAAAGTAGAAGAGTGCCGTTCAGTTCTGACATTTCAGAAAATAGAATCCGCCAGCAAACTTGCAGTAGGATTTCTTAATTATTTCTTTGTTCACTTGTTTCTTGTAGTCTGGCTTTAGATTTGGACTTGGGCAATGTGCCCTAGGTTATAATATAATGATTCTGCCTACTGTGACAGCATGTCTAGGTCACTGAGAAAACTTATCTTCTGACCATGCTCTGATGACTATTTTGCATGACTTCTGAAAAAATTCACTCCTAAGACCATACAATTACAAATGGAAAAACTTGGTGGACAATCTACAACTTTGATAGTCAATGATTTATAAAAATATTCTAATTAATGTCTGAATGCAGAGATTCACAATGTTGTTGTTTTAAAAGCACTTGAGAAGAAAATAAATTTACACAGTGAAATAAACCACACAGAAGTTTTTATACGAAGCTTTAGAGTAAAGAGCTTTTATGTTTACTGTCCTCTATAAATTCTGTAACAAGCATTCTGTAAAACAAAACCAAAAGCCCGTTTAAGGAAATGTACTACTTCCATATGACAGTGTTATGTTGGTGCAAAACCCAGATGTTCTGACACAACATCAAACAACCCTGCTAACTTCTCTTCTCAGTGCCCTGTCAACTCCCTCTTGCAAGCTGGGTAACTTCTGAAAGCCTTCGCAGTATAAGAACCCTTGCATGAAAGTGCTAATGTTCAGATCAATATTAATTTAACCCATTGGCTTAAAAAAACCCACATGTAAAATCCTAAGAGTTACAGAGGTGTAATATATATTAGAAACTATTTATAAACCAGCTTTTTATGTTTTAACCAAATAACTGGATAACAGTAAAAAAATATTAATTGATTTCTTGAAGAGAGTTTGTCAGCTTTAGTGCTCACCACCATCTTTGTTACAAAGCAACTGAGAAGTATGTCCCAAGAACTGCTGGTAGACCTCTACCTTCTGACTAATAAATGTGATTAGACTAAGTAAAGAAACTGTCAGATGTTGCAAAACAGTGAATTTTTGACAGCACCCAAACAATGCAGTGTGAACTATTATAAGCCAATGTTTAAGCTAGCAATTTTTACTCACAGATCTGGATTGGTCAGAGGCAACAGGAGAAGTGGACCTTAATTTAGCAGGTGCCTTTTAAAAACACTTATTCAGGCCCAGTTCTGCTGACTGAATGTTGTGCCTTTACTACTGGGGCAGTTTTCTTTCACTTACAGAATGTGGTTTAACTCTACCCAAATGAAAGTATTATTATCCAAAACACATTTATATTCACAGCAGTTCTTATAACATGCATTTGTAGTAAATATTTGCTTGGAAAAAGAGATCTAACTTGTGTGTGAAGTGGTTCCATGATTATAAATATGATTGGTTTTAGTTTTTCATCAAAGATGGCCCTGCAGAGACGCAATGCTCATAATGCACATAAAAAAGTGACAGAAATTTAAACGAAGTTTATTCAGGAGGAGGGTTTGACCACACAAGAATTTGAACATAACAATAGCCACTTGTTTATTTGAAAAGATTCATTTCAAATGTTGGCTGTAGTAATCACCAAAAGAAAAATCCCATCAAAGGCCATAATGAAAAACAATCATGCAGAACAGGGATGTTTTACATTTGGGTTCAGTTTCCTCTGGAAAATCACAAGTTTTTTTAAGGTTTTTTAAATAAAAGGCAGGATTTATCTATGTTTCCTGAAGATTTATTAATTCATTAAGTGATAATTTCAAACAATACTTTTCCTCAAAAACTCCTGTCAGAAGTTAGGAACAGGTGATTCAACCAGAGCAAAGGAGACTTAATTTTGCCATCCAAGAAATACCACATAAAATGTGTACTCTCTAAAATATCTTCACCACTTACAAGCCCTTAAAAAGATGCACCAAGCATCGTGGAATTATCCCTGGAAATGTGTCATCACGTAAAACAATTATCTATGATGGCTGAATTATTTTCCAGTAGAGCTCTACATGTTGAAAACCAATATGCATTATTTACCAGTTTCCATAATAACAAACTGTCTCTTGAAACTGGGAGAAGGTCTGAGCTCATAAAATAGGACATTCCTAACCATATCAATCTCCAAGGCAAAGTGACAAGAGTAAGTCCCTGAGGAAGGAGCAAAACAAGACCTTTCTGTTCCAATTGCCCTTCCATATCAATCTATCAGAAGAGAAAAATGTGGTATTTTCTGACCTACATTCTAAGGCCTGCAGTTTTACTTGGAAAATAACTTAAAATCATGAGTTTGCATTTAGGAATATGCTGTAATTTAATTAAAACTTGTCATCTCCTAGAGGTTTATATGATATTAGATCAAACAAGAGCTATATATCTAAAACATTGAGGGCCTTTGGACAAAATCTCTCTCTTCTACTTAGCTGATCTTTGGTTACAGCACAGAGACTCAGCTTCTGTAGTGAAACACAAAAAGGTGAAAATCCCCACTAACAGTTTCATAATGGGCATCTAACTGAACACTATTCACAAGCCTTGCCCATGACTGCTGTTGAATACATCTGTGATCAATGTTGGCATTCTAGTGCAGAGTCCTACAAATTTCGAGAGAAAAATAGAGAAAGAAGAAAAATAGTACCATCTTCCATAGCCTAGACTGGATGTTTGATTGATGTTAACAAAACGATAAAATAAAATCCCTTGCCCAGGCCCGTTCTTCTAGTTCAGTTTTTTGTGATAACAGGCTGAAAGAAATTTCTGAGGAAGAAAATTTCATTGGATAGGGATATGTGTGCAGAGTCCTTGAGACCATCAGAAATACAGAAGAGCACAATTGGGAGAAACTGCCCAGGGAAGCAAAGATGTTCTAAAAATTATTATGTGCAAATAGCAGCCTGAAGAGTTTATAGAAAAAAGGCAAAAACTGAGATGCTGTAGACAAAGAATGGAGAAAGGGACAACCAATATAGTCTACATTAATTAGTATTGAAAATATTCAAGGTATTCTATGCTTAATGGTAAAGTTGTGGTAGTGATTGGGGGGGGCGGTTTCTGTCTGGTTTGGGTTTTTTTTCATCTAGTGAACTTCATTAGTCTGTTTTAGGGGCTTTGTTGCAATTGGCTGTGCAAGAAAGACATTCCCTATTTTATGCCTTTTGTTTCCAGAGATTTTCTCCTTCTGGTTCTTTCTGGTCCAATTTATATTGAGGTCACTTTCTCAGAAGCACAATGTTGAGTTCCCAATGCTAAGTGGAAAGTCTAATGACTTCATTAAATTATTTATAATGGCTTAATCTCCTTTTTAAAGTTAGAAATATGTTTTCAAATCCTGAAAGTACTGATTGGTAACCTGGTAGAAAATAAACCACAGTCCTGTTGCAACAGGTATTTTGCAGGAGAAGTGCTACTGATTTTATTCTATGTCCTAAATGCAAAAGAGCTTAGAGACAAAATAAACTATTTCCCATAAGTATAATTTATAGGGAGTATTTCTATTCAGTAAGAGATAAAGAATATCTAAGTAAAACATCAGTTCAACAAGTTTTTTCCAGATACATCTTATTTAAATTTAAAATTTATACTAATTTAAAATAGCAATTTGAGTGGAAAGCAAATGTTTTCATCTGGGCATCAGTGACAATTTAACAGTCCCCTTGGGTTTGCTAATAATGACAGCAGCTTGTTGTTGTTGTTGATTTTTTTGACTGGATCAAAGCCAAGTTCTATATTTTTAAGAAATTGTGGTGGTTTTTTCTTGTTCTGTAACAAAAATTTTCCCCACCTGGGACAAAAAGCCACAACAAGTGTTGTATACATTAGTATCTAATTCAAGGGCAAATACACAAGATAAAATCATTGAAGTAATAATGTGTGTAAAACCATCAAAGCTAAGCAGTAGTGAAGATAGCACACAAAGTCTATGCAATTCCATGCCTGGGCCATATTAACATATTCACAGCAAGCTGCAAAGACAGTTTCTAGTTATAAGACAAACAAAGATTCAAGACGTGATGTGTTCTCAGCCACACTGTAAGGGGGAACTTTTTGTTCTGTTACAGTTCAGGAGTAAAACCCAGCTCAACTTGAGTGGATACCTCATGGGCTTCAGAAGGAATTGTGCCTGTTAATGCCAAAGCTTCCTATGGCCAGGGACACCACACACGTCAGAGAAGCAATTGTAACTATGAATCAAAAAACCCAGGGGAACCTCAACTGAATGCACTGGGCAGGAAGGGACTCTGTTGGAAAGTTCTTACAGTGAAATATTAAACCAGCTAAATCGTACCGCTTGCTATGTTCTCCAGTGCTAGCTAAGATAATAAAGTAACTTCTTTCCTAAATAACCAACCAAACTTTTTCTTATGTAAATTCCTTCCAGACTTAAAAAAAAAAAAAAAATCATATTTGCTTGTCTGAACACACTTTTATGAAAGCAGATTATGTCTGAAATCCTATCTAAGCTTTCGATTAATTCCTGTCTGCAGCAAAATGTTTTGTAGTAGATTTTTTGCAGAAGAACACGTATCTCTTCCTATTGGAGTTAGAAAAGGCATTACTGCCTTCAATTTTCCCATAGTCCAGCCCTACATGCAGATCACAGGCACATCCATGCTGGCAATGTTTCTGTTTACAGGTAAATTTCTGACCTAGGAGTCTGGCCATGCTTAGGCAAGTCTCCTGCACCTATATTTTATCCATATTCAGAATATAATTCCTCAATACGATGTCTCCAGCAACAGAATTCCTGCTAGCATTTCCCATTAATACTCCTTCACATATCCATTTTCTTCTGCTCTACAACTTTCTGTGCCTTACCTATGATGAAGCAGTAGCACATAACACCATACTGTATAAAATGTGACTGACACAATGCAGAAATGACAATTACGTGTCAGTGCATCTTCAAGGTGCCTTGGAAGCATTCCAAAATCATAACCAATCACAAATCCTACTTGTGCAAGCAGCAGTTTTCAAGCTACCTACGAAACACAGAGCTCCACTATAGGTAAGAGGCTGGTGGCCATGGATCCATCACACTCCCAAGGCTCCACACAGAGCCAGCCAAAGCTGTGGATGGCACACAGCTGCCTGCACTGTGTTACTGTCCCCAGTGAACCTCTACAAGCAAGGGAGAATACTCTATTTGGGTTGCTTCTCTTCCATGACAGCCACTTTGAGGTCTTCTGCCTACCAGCTCATGACCCTGTCCAATTTCATTCTTATAGTCACCATGAAAAGAGCCCCTCATAATCTTTTAATAACTGAACATAAAAAGCTTTACCAGCTTATGCTTCTCGATATAGTGTCTTCACCTAAAACTTGCCATTTCTTTACCTCAGCCAAATACAAATTTATCAGACAAAATTAGATGAAGAGCTATTTCAGTTTTATTTCTGGTGATAAAGCATGAGGGATTACAGAGTACATCTCTGGCTCAAAAAGACATGGCAGGCAGGCATGAAAAGAAACCTTTTACTGTAGAAATAAGGTTTAGCAGTAGTTCTTCATGCTGAATAAAGACTCAATGGCAGGAACATCCTTTCATTATAAAACATAGGAAGGTCAGGACCTAAGCACAAAATAGTAGGGATATTTCTGGCTGAAATGCCCAGAAAATGGAGAGGAGAGTCCTGTGGCATGGATATTTCTAAAGTTGTTTTATTTTATTCAGTAATGCAATAAACATATTTTAAATTTTTTTGTAACTGAAATGCAATAAACAGGACTGGTAATGTTAAATCATATTTATTTCTCCTACAGGAGATTTCACTTCCAGCCTAAAACTCATGGAAGAAATTAATATAATTTGTGTAAAATGCTACCCCTAGAAAGGGTATTCACATGGGCTGAATCCAATAAAAATACACTGCTGTCTAAGCAGTGATATATTTGAGCAGCTGTATAATGCATTGGGATATGTTTGATCACAGACTTTAAGGATGTTATGGCAAAGGTTCAATTAAATACCATGACTTCATCTCAAACTCAGCCAATTTAGCACTTCCACATCTTTTATTAGGGGTTTGTGATCTGACATCTGCTAACTAGTTACAGTCCATTGGCCAATGGAAATCAATGCCTCAGTTCTGAAATGAGGTAGGAAATTCTCCGACTTCAGACCAAATAAATTAAACTCCCCCACTCCCCACTCCTAAAATACTCCTAGAACAGAATAATAACTTAATATGAAAAATATTGAAAGATGATCAAGTACAGAGAAGCTCGTGAAACTGACCTATCCAACCATGTGGAACAATATCCCTCAATGGATGGGATAAACATAACCATAAAATAAGTATGTTTTGTAGTTCTCAATAAAATTTCCTTAGAATAACTTCTCCTAAACAAGAAATAGATACACAGAATCTGGTACTAGACTAAAGGATAAACCGTATAATAGTCTATTAATTTATAAGGTTTGCAAAAAAAGCCCCCAACAAACATGACTGCTTTCTCATATGACTCTGTGAGCTCTTTTAATATTTTTGAGATTTAGTTACTTAGTTATTGATTGGGGAGGGTAGTGGGGGAAACAGACACTGCTTTATTCTCCCCTTTCCCACAGGAAGTAAGCTTTAAAATTGTTTTAAAATGTAATTCTATTCTATAATTTATTGATACCTGAAGCTTAGCTCCAAATACAGAATAGGAATAACTATTGACTATATTTTGCATAGATGATCCTTGAATTTTACACCTGCATCTAGAAATTGAATTCTTGCTTTTTTTCTTTGTCTTTTAAATGTTTTATGATTGTCTTGGTATGAATCTGGGTCTAAGTTTCTTGTTAGCCAGATACATTTTTTAGACTTCTAAGTTATATTCATTGGCATTAATTATTTAAATTCATCAGAACATTTGTTCAGCTTTGTGTTCTATTTTGCACTGCTGTTCTAATGCTTTCTTACAACCAAACTATTTTCTGCCTGGCACAACTTCTTTATGTCTTTTTGGGCTTCTTATGAGTTGTCTAATTGGACACCAATTTCCATTAATATTTTCTCTTTTGAATTTGTGGTCCTTGTCACTTACAGCAACAAGGTATACAATATTGGGAAACTACTACTTTTAAAATTCCAAACATATAAACTAATTTACACGAAATGTGATCACTAGTACCTGGGTGACTGCTACTTGTAAGTCCATGATTAACTGTTTTCCATCCTTCTGAGTGGGGTCAGGCATTTGGTAACACCCTTGTGGACACAAATTTACAGAATATCAACGTTCAGAGAATATCGAAGGAAAATTGGTTTCTAGTCAATACAGGACCTAATACATCACCTAAGTTTAATTTACTACTCAAAGAGAAGAGCTGGAAATTTTCCCAGACAAAAAAAAAGAAGAACAATTTTAAAAACAAACCAGTTAACCAAAGAAACCCCAACCAATCCTAAAAACCCCTACAACTTCCAAGATTAAAGTGTCTTACTCTGAAAATTAAGGGACACTGGATTCAGGGCAGGCCCCAAGAAAACCATGGTTCAGACTACTCTTGTGCTCTGACTCTCCAACAGCCCAGACATTCCTTCTTCCCTCCCTTTTCTTTGGTTTTTTTACAGGTTACTTCACGAGGCGATCTGTTGCAAAGCTAGGATTCAGAATTTGGAAAGCCCAGGACTAGCCTGGAGCTCTGTATCTCTGGTGGACAAGAATTCCTGCTTGACAATGGATGTGCTGCAAATTTTCCTTGAATGAGACTTGAAGTGAAAGATTTCAGGACTTCCTATTGCCCATTGAAAAGTTCACAGAGACAAACCACACAAGAATTCCAGTCTAATAGAGCTATAACTGCAGATAGTTGGATAGCCAGAGCACATAACTTTCCTTAAGGGAAGACCATGCATGTTAGAGGTTTTCAAAACAAACCAAGTTTTCTTCGAACTTCTGGCAAGTTTCTAGCAGAAATGAGAAAAATCGTGGTATCCATACAGTTCAATCTAAAACCATCTGAGCAAAATTTTAATGAAAATTAGAAGATTAGAAAATCTGCTTTGCATCTCTCAAATAGACTGCAAGATCCAAGATGATTGTTTATTGCTTTTTTTTCCCCTAGACATTGATGGTAGATCTTTCAGAATCAATTTTTCTTATTTTCTAGCGACCTTTTAGGTGCCCATTCTTAAGCAGCCAAACTTGAGACATGCTTTAAATACTAACAGCTGATCTGATCAATCTCCATTTTACTGAAAAACATAGCTCTGAGGTATCAGGGTTGCTTGCAGCCTTAAAATCCAGAAGCTCTGTTGTTCTTTGTTCAGTCAGAGGCAGATTTTAAGGCTAGGTGAAATATAATCCATGGAAAACCTTTTTCGATAACATAGATACAGTTGTCATCTTATCACCTTTTAAGTCTTGGTTTTGTACTTCATAACCTGACCACATGTCAGACTGCCATGCTGGGGCATAACTGAAAAAATTGGAATTTGTTAGGAGTTTAAAACTCCTCTCCTGTATAGAGCAAGAATAACCCAGACATTTCTGATTGGGAGAGATGACCATCTATCTCATGCAAGATATAAACACTCGAGTTGCATTAAACACAAATATTTAATATAGAGATGCCAGCAATTTACTGTTGAAATAGTTATATACATGCTTATTACTTACAGAAAGTTAGTTAAAGATAGTTGCATATTACTTCAGATAGGTAGGCACACTTTTTCCTGAGACACCTGCACTGACAAATAAATTCTTACATATGTGTATTGAGTGTTGGAGAGTGAACTAAGATTTAAGTGCTTGCTGAGATTAGCTGACGTGAATCTGAGACTTTACATGTGCAATTCATTTATGTGGCCTCAAATTTTCAAGGGAGAATTATTCAGGGAAAAACTGCCTGAAAAAAATTCTTCAAGCAATCATTTTAGTTCCTTGGGAATACATAAATCAGACTTAAATGTTCAGATATTACTGTTCAGATGGCCTAGAATTACTGATCCAGCATGTAAGGCTTTACAGTAAAGAAAAGAGTTATTGTCTGTCTGACCTAGAAGCAGAAGCTCCCTTAAACTGAATAGACTTTAAAAATTCTCTTTTACCAAGTTACACAAACACAGATGATTTGGCTTCTGGATAGTGAATGACAGCCAAAGAATACTGTACTCAGGGACTTCGGTGTGGGATGGAGTTAAAGAATACAGAATACTGTAGTGGAGTGCTCTGCATGGGAAGATGGCCCTGGTGAATTCTGCAGGAAGACATAAGGCTTACTTGTATTGAAATTCTGGGAAAAATGTTGCCATTTTGCCTGAGTTTTATGGTTGCCTTCAACTTTTGATCCATATGTCTTAATCTGATGGAAAGGCCAAAAATGTCAGTAACATTTTCATTTCTGAATGTCTTAAAGGAGACCTTTTTCTAGTCAAAACTAAGTGCAACACAAGCGGTCAGTATTTACCACTGCATATTCACTTCCTATTTAGGTTCCTAATAATATACTATATATCTAATATTCTACATTGCAATACTTAACTGTGGACAGAAATTTGTTAAGGCTAGGTATGAGGTAGCTTTAGAAACAAAACTAAAAAAAAAACACCAGGAAAAATGAGAAAAATAACACCATGATAAACAAAACACAAAAGTCCCTGATTCCTCAGAGAAAATAATTTGCATTTTGTGAAGCAAAATAAGAAACTTAAAAAGCTTTTCTCATCCCAACTAAGCAGCTAACACCACTTCAAAAGCTGTATCAAGTGTCAGTACAACACATTAATAGGCTGCTTAAAAAGATACATGGACAAGTTACACAGTTCCTTGTGGTCTTCTCTTGTCAGAAAAAAAACGGTTTGTCTTCAAAATTTTTGAGACTGTCTGGCAGAAATAAATGTCAATTATTTATCTCTTTGTTGTGTCCTGCTATGAAGCCAAATATAATTTATTTCATGGCTCATAAGGCATTACTCAGCTAAGTTTTCCATCACGGGAGTAATTTAATTTCTTAGGTGTTCTAACTTACAACAGATTTAATTTTACTGTGAGGTTCTTCAGTGGTAACAAGAAAAAAACCTGCTCATAGCTGCTAGTGACAGGCACTAAATGTAGGTCAGATCAGCAGCCGGGGTGGATTTCTATAACTTAATTGATATAAATGAAGCTACTTTGCTGAGTGGTCACTGCTGAGCACTTTCTGGTCTTTGAAGAATTGAACCTGACAGAAACGACAAGGTGACCAAGTTAATGTCATGCCTTATGACCTTAAAATGGTTCCTGTTCATCTACAACTTATTAAGTTATTGCAAAATTATTTAGAAAATACTTAAAAATTTTAAAGCTAGGTACTGCTTTTCAAACAACAGTTTGCAAGAAAATATGAAACATTTGAAACATGAATGTTTAAACATCAGACTTCTAAATTTGTGTCATGTTCCCTTTGCTTTGATACTAGGTACAACAAAATGAATAATGTTCATATTTTCCCCTTCCCTTTGTCTTTTCAAAATCTCTCCATACTTTCAGTACACAATGGCAAAGTTTCAAAAGTGGGGGTTTTTTTCACTTTTTCCCATAATTATTTTTCTAAGCTTGGCAAAGATTTGAAAAGTCAAAATAAAAGGCAACACATACATAACAATTCCAGATGACATAATTCCTTCTTTTAATGAGGGAAGAAAGGGAAAATAAAAGCTAAAACTGAAAACACAGGGCTTTAAAAAAAAATTATGTACATTCTACTGTAGTTTCCCATTAAAAAATAGAATTAAAAGTGGTATTTATCAAAATATTTAAAAAAAATAAGCAATTACTTTTTCAACTACATCTGATTTAGCCTGAATTATTCCATATCTATTCCTATCAGAAAAATATTCCTGAATTGCTATAAAAACCAACCACATACACCAGCAAAATTGAAAATCATGTCTACATCAGTGTCAAAATGCAGTGCTAATCTGTGAAGATATTAGTCAGTTAGGCAGTTTATCAAACTGACTGCTTGACCCCTTCACCATTTGAATTTTAGTTCTGACTTGCTTAACTAATGATATGATGAAA
Source organism: Sterrhoptilus dennistouni (assembly GCA_013397095.1). Classification (NCBI taxonomy): domain Eukaryota; kingdom Metazoa; phylum Chordata; class Aves; order Passeriformes; family Zosteropidae; genus Sterrhoptilus; species Sterrhoptilus dennistouni. The sequence goes on along the minus strand of VWZU01008465.1, from coordinate 559,966 downwards.
GAAGATCAAATAATGTTTCCTTAAGTCCAACAGAAAGATTTTTTCCTTCTAGTTGTATAGAAAATATTCTCTATTTAAGTTCTAAGGGCAGCACCTTTATGACTCTTCCTGAATTTTAGGCACTTGCCTCAGTTGCACTACTGGAAATTAAGAAAATACCCATTCTTTGGCTTAGAAACTGAGCACAGTTCATCTGCCAGGCCTTTGAATTTCCAGTGCTGAAAGTGTTTTTTACAGGAATACAATATAGAACTTCAGATTGTGACTGGTCTACTCTGCAATGAAAGGTTTGTACTAAGATTTGTTCACAAGAGAGCTCAGGGAATTTTGACACTTCATCTGCTGTGGCACCACATAGGGATGGTGTCACTTGTATACCATTACAGATGCATTATTTTTTGTTTGAACATCATAACTACTTAAGTGTGTATAAACAAAACAAAATATGTCCTACCCCCTAAAGGCCTAGTAACATAGATAATTTTTGGTGTAAATCATTTCAATTTGTCAAGGTATTAGTAAAGCTCTGTTGAAGAAAAAAGCGTTTACACTCATCAAATGAGCTGATAGTAGAATTACCAAGAAAAGCAAAAGACTTTTCTTTCTTTCCAGTCCCGGCCCAAACTGAAGTAACACTACTTTTTCTTTCTGTCCAGAATTCTGTCATTAAAAATGAGAAAAGCGTTAATGGAGGACAGCACTTGCCCTCATTTGTACAACAGATTTAAATTAAAAACCCATTATTGCTATAGGGCACAGAGCCATCAGCATCTCTGGAACTATTTGTACAGAAGAGGAAGAGTAAGCTGTTATCCACCTCTACTGCTCAAACATTTATTAAATTATAAACTAAATGCCTAATAACATGCTTGCCTTCCCTGTAGCAGATGTGGGGGAAATTGTGTTTTCCAACTGCATGAGTGTGAGCTAGAGAGGAGGCTCAGCTGTCCCAGCAGGCTGCTGTAAAGCAGACTGAAGCTTTTGTCTGTGGCAGTACTTAACTCATTCTGCAAAGGAAGACAGTACCATTCTCTGCACAGAAATGTTGAGACCTTCACCAGCCATTTCTAAGCACAACAGCAAAACCTGGTGATGACAGCTCTACATTTTCTGATAGAATAGAAGGTTGCTCTAAACAAAAATGCCAGTTCCTTGAAAATTAGCTACCTCCCAGGAATATGTCTTTCTAACAAAATTCCCATGAAAAACAGACAGCTTGATCATAAATGTACCTGGTTTCCTTCTAGATTACCTCCTCAATTCCCCTGCCAAATTACTCAAGACTCCAAAGTCTAAAAACAAGTTTCCAGCTTTGGGGCTCATAAAATGGGCTCTCTAATGTCAAAAGAGCTTCATAAGTACCACTGTTCAAACCCTCCTGTACTGCTTCTGTACTGCTCCTGTTTTCTCAAAATCTTGTAAAAGCAGCTGAAAAAACAGCTTTATTTCCTCAAAACAAAATCTTGGAACTTCTACTCCTAGTGAACTGTCACCACCTTATTCCACCATTCTGTTTGAGAAGAATTTTTTGTTCATGTGTGTATAATTCAGGAAACTGTGATTCTGGATCTGAATTAACCTGGAATCCTAGGCCATTCTCAAAATGAAGGGAGTGCTTAACATATGTCCCGACAGTGGAAAAAAAAAAAAATCCCTAATTCATATGTTAAAAAATCTGAAATGCAGCTGTCGTAGAAAACCTTGGGCCTGGAAGATTTCAACTGTAGGCTCTCAGCATGCTGAAGACCTCAGAGACATATAAAAGTTGCCCTCAAAATTTGTTCATGCTTCAGTGCATTATAAATGCCTCTCATTACTCAAAATAACAATATAGAAGAGGTTTTCAGGCATAAATCCAGATTGAAGTTGCAATAAAAAGTCAATGTTTGCATAATACTCTATCAATTCTTGATAATCGCATTTCTTAGGGATTCTTAACAGTGAGAAGAAACACAAATATGAGATTGGTTCAATGCACATTTTATTTTTAATCGTTATCCAACTATAAAGGTATTTTATATGTGCAATATATAACAGCTCTTTTCTGTATAGATGATCCTGTCCTGTTTACTTCAGGAAAAGTTATATACTGCACTCTGTAGGATACAAACTGAATGTGCATCAAGACAAAAATAAAAGGATCAATATTATCATTTCCCACAGATTTATAAGGATTTAAAAGTAATAGTTCTTTCAAAACTGGAACAGACTTTAAAAGCTTAGAGTAAAATGCCTACATGTTATTTGAAACCTTGCTGGTTTGTGAATATTGATCCAATATAATTTTTGTTTGTGCTTCTATGAATAATTTATAAATGCCTCAAGCAGTAGCTAGATGCTTCTAATGAAGATAAATAAGACTGAAATATATATTTTTATATTATATATAAATGGAGTGGATACTGAAGTACAAGGTTAGCTCCAAGAGCATTCAAAGCCTGTGAATACACAAATACAGAAAGTGTCACTGAGTATTCATTTTATATGTGAAATCATTAAAAATGTGGTAGCAAAGAGTCTAAAGACATTAAGATGTGAATGAGGGGTTTTGAAACCTCTTGCCTCTCTGTTTAGGAATGCAAGGACAAAGCATTCAGGTACGATTGCCAAGAGCAACCTTCAGTGATGTAGTGATGAGAACTGCATCTGTAGTGATGACAGCAAAACCTGCCTTCAATGAGCACACTTTATAAAATTAACTATTTCAATAAACCCCAAAAGACTTACAGCATTTTAAGCACTTTTGCACTGGTCAAAACAGAGGGACAGATTTACTAAACACTGGAAGTGGGACTGCCCGTCCTGGCCTAGATACTTTGAGTATAGCTGCACTGCACAGTGCTGTATGATGGCAGATTCTCTGAGCCATTTTGGTACCAGCAGTGTATTCTGGTGTTCTTGCATGGCATATATGACAGCCAGCTGCCTCTGTCTGACTCCCCACTGGCATTGCTAAACTGCTGTGCAATGCTGGGGGACCAAATTACTGTCAGGTTGATTTCCATGATGTTTGTTCTAGTTTAAGACAAGATGGCAGGTGAAAATCAGTTCAGTAACCTAATAAGTATAAAATTTTCCTAAGCATCTGATGCAAAACAAAAAGAACTTGGCAGAATCCTGCAAGTGCTGACCTGAACCACTGTTCAGCGGCTGCCTGAACATTTCAACGTTTGTTGAACTGCTGTAGTAGTTTTGAGCTCAATTTACACTGCCACAGTACAGTACCACTTGCCCATCTCCACAGCCACTCGGTTTGTTTCTATTCCTTTATGTCTGGACTCTACTCGAAGGGGAAATAGAGATGTACCATGTAAAGGAAATGCAGGTACTACCAAGAAGACTATACATGCTGGTGTCCTAAACATACAGAAGCTGTCAACACAACCTGCTGCAATTTCTTTTTTTCCAGCCTGCCCAAAATCAGTATGTCAGCATGTCTTAAAACATGCTGTCCCAGCACAGAGCACAGCTGGAAGAACCAGGCTCCTTCCCCTCACACACACTGTGTATGATGACTGCTGGAGACCAGAATCCTGCACAACAGACCCTACCTGCATCTATAGGTTTCCTTCTAGGAACATTTCCAAGTTGCAAAATGAGAAGACATTAGCAGAGCTGACACACACACAGACTGCTTCAACAGTGCTGGTGCAAGTCTGAAGTTGAAAGCCACATGCAGGCCAAGAGATATCAGTCAGCAGTGGGGTACAGCTCAAAATTTCCAAGAATTCCTGTGTTAGAGATGCAACTTGTCATAATCTATGAGCAGTTGTGTTGAGGCTAGAGGTCCACATGCCAACATCAGGGCCTGGGAGACAGAGCTGTCTGGGTATTTCACCACTGAATCAGAAAACAAATTTTTCAGTTGGTAGAAAGCCACCTTCCTGTCATTCCACTCCTCTGAAACAATTTATGAGAAAGCTGATGGCCAAAAGCACCAGAGCCAATAAAACTGGACCCTGTGCTTATAAAATGAGGCTTTCAGAGACTCCCTGGGCTCTCCCTCAAGAGCCTTGTCAGCCCCTGCAGGGAGCAGGACCTGAAGATAAACACCTCATACACATCCTTGAGCTTTCACTGTCCTGGTCAGCCCACTGCAGGCAAGCACTGCTCAGTCCTGGCCCTGCTGAGGGGGAGATAAGGCTCTCCACTGCTGCTCTGGGCCCACAGGAACCAGAGAGGGACAGGGTACATTTCTTGCTTGTCATACAAAAGGATACTGCTTTTCACTGTGTGCGGTTGTTGCTTATGAGAGAAGGTACTACAACGAGAAATCTTTCCTCTCATAACTTCCATTTGACTAACCCTTTTCTGTGAATGGCCTCCTCATTGACTTGGAAACTAAATTTACTAAGGTTTCACATTTAATTTTAATAACTACTTCGAGTTTTGTTTTAAAGAAGGAGAAAAAACAAAGAATAGGAAAATCGGTATTACTCCCTCTTGCTAGGAGTGGATTTTAGACAATCAGATTTCAATCAAAACCAAAACTTGTATCTATAAAATTTAAAAAATAACAATAATCAGATCAATGTAGGTACAAATACTAGTTGAATCAGAAAACATTGTATTTCAGATCTCCAATGACTTGGTTTTAATTTTAAATAACACAAGAGTCATGCATGGCTCAGTGCAAAAGGAACCATTACAGAGCAATTTTAAAAACCCTACCAGCCAAATTATATGCAAAGGAAATTTTGACAGGATTTACCTGGCCAATGAACTTCTACACCCATCAGCCAGAACCGCTATTGGCCACACTCTGGTTGCCAAAATTATTATGTAAAATATTATGTGAATATTATTATGTGAAAGAATATGCCAATAGTAACAGCTTGAGTAGGGCTAATAACCATTACTATGCCCTATCTGATGCACTGAAAGCGCATTAAAAGACTAAGCAACTTACAAAACAGTAAATATTCATCTTTTAAAGGTGCAATATCACATACATCTAACTGAAGTTTAAAATTAGTTTTCATTTCAGCAGGCTTTCCACTAAAGGGATCACAGTTTGACAAGGTCAGGTGTCGTGTACAGATTGCCACATATGCCTCCCTTATTTGTTTGTTTCTCCTCATAAGCTCTATCTTCTTCTACTCCAGATTCACACTTTCCTGTGATTTATTGCTTCTATTGTGTTCCAGAAACCTTCACTTCTCCCAGGACACTAGGTTTCTAGATTCTAAACCTCAGAATACAACATTTATCAAATATGGATATAGAACAAAGAATATTGAGTGTAACATCAAGGCTGCTTAGCAGGTGTTTCTCATTATCAGCTTTAGAAAAGTGCAAAGGTAAATATGATTTATGATCAATATTTACTCTTATATAAAGCACTTTCTAAAACAGCTTCCTTCTACCGTATATTTGTCCTGATAATCTCAGTAGAGAAAGAAGTGTGTTCAAAGAAGATTGTCTTGATTTCTCATAAAATTTGGTGGGTTTCGATTTTCTTTTCTTAGCTATAAGGACACAGTTGAAAAGAAACATAGGCTGGCAGCTCACTGGCCAGCTCATGTATTGACTGCATGTTTGAAAGCAAGATTGGAAAGGGATTATTTTAGACTCTCATACAGGAGGTGTTGTAATGGAGGGGTCATGTTTCAACTGCACTCTTTTGTACATCCCTCCAGAGAGATCCATCCACCACCTGTAATGTTTGCTCGACCTCCAAGAACACAGGAATTTATTATCAAGAGCAGCTGCTGCAGAAAAAGCCCAGAGAGAGAGAAGGGGTGTCTACTTCTGTGTTCTGAAAAACTCCCTGTGAACTATTTACTGGCAGTGGTGTCCAGGAGGACTACCACTCCAACAGTGCTAATTCCACAGCTGCACAGAGGCTGCTGAGGAGAGTAGGGCAGGACAAACTAAATGTTGGTCTCTGCTTAGTGCTTGAGGTAATTTTCTTCTACTTTTGCAGACGGGCTGGAGTGTTTCAATTAATGTCCATGATAAGGAAGTTTTAAAAGCCATATGCTCCAGGGACAGTCTGCATCGACAGGCTGACCAGTGCTATTTATATTTAGGGGCTTTGAAGACACTGTGCTTCAGTCCTAATATTATCAACCGTGACTATTTGCACAAGTGCTCTTAACAAAACTCTACCTCCAAATTTACAATAGCAGCTAATAAATTAGTAACATTACATCTGCAGTATTTTTGGGTCTTTTCTACAAAGCATTGTTTCTATAAACGGTTGTAAGCCATTCTCACAGAGGCTAACATGAGAAAGAAAACGGGCATAAGTAATTATGGAGAAACATCTGAAAAAAAAGTGCCCAGTGCTATTGCAGCCCAGCATGCCTGTGTGGGAGAAGGTAACAGAGAGGGAGGTGCTGCTGAAGCCATTTTGCCTCAGTTAGGAAAGAACACAGTTACTGGTTGAAAATCTGTACAGATGGGCTTCCATAATAGGAAAACCTGCACTGACCTTCATATTTAGGGACCAGAGTGCCCTGGACTTCTTCAGGGGGTAGGGGGAAAGAAGAGTACTAAAAACGAGGTTCAGTGCAGCATTTAGATTTTTTTTTTTAATTAGAAGACAAGAAATAGTTGCTCATCCTCCTTTTCTTCTAATCATGCAGTACAACATTAAAGAAATAAGATTCAAAGTTGCACTAAGGGTTTTCATATGTTTTTCTTTCTTGTTTTTCATTGCATCTTCAATAAAAATATGATATCAATCATACAGTAAGCTTTTCTCTCAGAACTGCTATTAAACTTGGTATGGTTAGGAAACACATATCAGACACTCTGGTATTTCCACAGAAATAAATACATGCTGAAGTAGTATCACAGAGCATTAGAAGGGATAAACTAATAGTTTAAGCAAGCTTCTGAATGTTTTTTGTGTTTGGGTCTCTTTTCCTCACCTAATCTGTGTCAATAATATTAACTAAAAACAGATCTACAAATATTTACCATGTAAAGCAGAAACACATGCAGGACACTTCAGAAAGCACTGTTCAGCAATCCAATATTTGTTTTATTCAGTTCAACACCGATACACTGGGATCTGTGCCAAGGTTATGCATGTTGTTGAATGAATCCCAAAGTGTCCTTTTCCGCTATGTTTTGAATCCCCATTAGGATAGTTCACTGCAACAATAAACCTCACCCACTTCTTACCCGTCTGGCTCCCTGTGGAGCAATACACACTTTGCTTAAGAACCTACATCTACACAGAAACACACTGATAATGAATGCATTCCCAGCAGAAGACTGGCAATCATACCAGGCAAAAAACAACTAACACAAGTCGTTTCAGATGGAAGCAAGATTGCAAACACATATAGCACATAGGTTGTCTCTTTCAAAACACCAGCAAACCCATTGTGTAGGTAGGACTGCTACCAAGAGGAGAACTTGATGCTATTACAATAAGCTTGGGGAATCCCAAGGCCCACGAGTTTTCTAAAGTCTCAGAAAATAGAGGAGAACCCTATTTCATTAGTAGAACTGGATGGTTCTAGTAAGAATGATTTTACAAGCACATTTCATCAGCACAGAGGAAAATCCTGCCTCTTTCACATAGAAATAAAAGCAGCAGAACTAGTAGAGCTGATCTTTTCAAGATGAGTATGTGTATATCACATAGTCTATCCCACACTCTGCTATTTTCACCACTAAATGCACAGTAACTGATGAGCTGCCAAGTAGTCTGTGGGCAAGGATTACCCTCTCCCAGGTCAGGCCATCCAGAAGTCCTGAGGATTCTTGAATGTTATAAGTCCTGCAACAGCAGAATAGGTCCATGCTTGCTCCACTCAAAAAACCTGCTCAGAGAGGCTTATTTGGCTGCTATAAATAAGAATGTTTCATCCGCCCAACATGTTTCTGTGTTATCATCACTTATATTAATACATGGTGCATAAAAAAACTTCACCTGTTGATATAAAAATTAACTGCTGTAAAACAAACACAGTGCAAAATCTGCTTTCTTTCTTTAGAATAAAGAGAAACTCCACCCTCACCCATCCCTAACTTGCAACCCTAACATTTTTTGTTCTTTCATTTGAGAACATACGAGCTCCGGTACTCTCATGCCCCTTGTGAGTTCACTATCCAATTACCTATCATCACCCAGTAGTGATTCACACCCTGAAGTTAGATTTAGTAGTTTGAAAATTCATTTCCAGCAAAGTTCAAATGTAACAGGTCAAAGGGACACATCACTGGTAACTCTGAGAGAACAGATGTTTAGCAGAGACAAGTTTAAATTTCATGCTGGCAATAGTTTAGCCTTTGAACTCACAAAGAGCATAGTCTGTTTAGCAAGAGAGTATTCATGACAATTTCATTTTCATACATTTGCTTGAGTTGGTAATACTTAAAATAAAAGCAGGGTTCCTTTTGGGTTTTTTTGAAGTGAGAAATTACTTCGTAAGAGTAATGACAAAAATTAGTATTTTGGTCTGTGTGACATATTCTACTGAGCGAATCAGATAGGGATGAAAGAATTCAGTGATTTTTATCTCTAAAACATAAATACTAATACCCTTCCATACTTCTCTGTCAGTATAAGACTTAAGTACCTGCTTATGCTTCTCAGCTAAAGAAATAAGTCCTAAACATGCCTTTGTCAGGAGACTGATTGGAAGTTGTAAATTAGAATGCAGAACAAAATATTAGTCACACTGAATAATTCTACTATGCTAATACCATAAGTCAAAGTGTTGAAGACACCCCTACAAAACTACAAAAATCACACTTTACTCTGACATATAACCTTCTATTTCTACAGACCCTAACCCTAAATGCGTTATAACACCTACTCTCCTCTTGTCTGTTCCTTGATCTGTGGCTAAGGAGCAGGGCTGGGTTTGAAAGGTTTGCTTCTCCTGCCAGAATATGACACGCAATTCTTGGGGGATTATGCCAGGTCTCTTTGAACGTGATTCCCACCCATCAGTTGCAGCCTTCATTGAAATGTTGCAGTGTTAAATAGCTTGAGAACCACATTGAGCTCGTATAGAGAAAAGTTATTAAAGATGCACCTTCAAGAACTGATACCAATTAACAAAATAAGAGAAGCCAAAAATAAAGGGGAAATTGTTCTTGCCACAGGAGCATTTAGTCCACTTTATAAATATTGACCTCTTCAATAAGCTCAAATGAAAAGCACAGGATCCTTCTACTATTGTTCTGCATGTTTAAAAGGTCTGGTTTGCATAACACAGTAAGTTTGCTGATACCTTACTTTCTCCAATTTAAAACATGTTATAATATCACGTACACGAGATCAAAAATAATACAACTTTATTTGAAAGTACTTATTTCATAGAAAATTTCAAAAAATTTTCCTTATAAGTCATCCACTTTTCCCAAAATGTATAAGGAAAATATTGAGTGCATTTCGTGTGTATACAAAAGAGATCCCAGATTGTATAATCTTTCTATTTTGCTGCGAAAGAAACAGATTAGCGTGAATCACTTCCCCCAAAAAATCAGGGGAGGATAAAGGGCAGGATAATACCTCTTACTTGAGCAACATAGCCTGTGGAAAGGGTACAGTGTTCATCATTAACTCAGGTTTGACTTGAAGCAGTTAGAATATTGAAAGATAATAGTCTCAGAAAGTAAATTCAAATTCTAAATCATTGCATAGTGGAGGACTACTATTAATAGAAGAAAGAGCAATGTCTTATTACTCTAAATCTGGAAATTGGACGCCTTCTTCGCACTTGCATTCAGATACCTACTTTGGTCTGTATACTGCCTAAGAATTTAAAGGATATACACAGATCTTATGACCTATGCCTCACCTTGTGAATAGCACCTAAGTTCCTTTATGATTTCAGACAAAATTAAACATCTGTTGGACAAAGTTAAAGTTAATTCAATATTTTCTATTTGGTTTTGATTGTACACCAAAACTCTCCTCCAATAACAGAAATATTTTCTAATATCCCGGAAAAGCATTACTCTAGTTTAGGGGATGGGAAGAAGGGGAAGGAGAGAAGGCAGGTTTGGCAAGTAAGGTTCGGTCAGTTGCTGGATAGAATACTATAAAATTACTGAGAGGATGAAACATTTAGCAAGGTCTGCCGAAATAGGACAAGGGATAATTTTAAAATGGAGATGCATTGCTTTAGAATAGGTATAAGGAATACATTTTTCTACAGTGAGGTTTGTGAAACACTGGAATAGGTTGCCCAAAGAGGTGGTAGGTGCCCATTCCTGGAAACATTCAAGGTCAGTCTGGACAGTGCTCTGGGCAATCTGAGGTAGTTGAAGATGGCCTTGCTCACTGCAGGGGTTTTGGACCTCTAAAGGTCTCTTCCAACCCAAACTATTCTATGATTTTGTGCTAGGCTCTAAATGTAAATATATAGCCAGTAATGAATAAGCTAATGGATAACTTAGTGGCCCCAGAGTAAAGTGATCAGGGAAAAACTTCATATAATATCTCAGTCTTTGGAATTTTATCACAGGGTGCAGTAAGATTCCAGGAAGAAATCCTATGAGCTGGACAGGAGGGGGATTTGATTCAGTGCTTTTGGATATGGAATCTGCTTTCATGAGTAGCTTTTCTACAGGAGATTATTTCAATCTGCTACTAATTGCAGTAAACATAGAATTTCTCTTCAATTTTTGTTGAAAAGGCACCAGATTTGCTGAAAGTGTTACAAAATCTGTGTTGTTAAGAGATGAGAGATATTTTCTTGTGTTTCACCATTTTAGTGGTTAAACATAAGGAAACATGGTAATAGTTAATTTCAGACCAGTACTAATTTAACATGTATCTTATTTCACAAGATGTTAATGTAAACCTGGGGGTGCAATTATGCCCTTTAAAATATTTTTCTTAAAATGAGACACTATTTAAACAAAGGAATATTAAACATCAAAATTAGATTAAGCTGAACTGTTAAAGAGTATTAAGGAAAAATACCAAATACCCAGCATAGACGTGATCCAGGGAAAAATGAAATTTGTGGCCACCAACCAATAAAAACTCTTCAGACTGTATATTTTTTATAAGTATTCTGGATTCAAAAGAATAATTCTGTTTCTTCTCTGCAGCCCAGATACTAATTGGAGTCCATTACCACTTTTTTCAGCAAGAACACTACAATGCCTTCAAATCAAAAATCTGCCTCTTGAAAGTTTCACATTTCATTGTCGCTTGGTAGTGTGGATTCAAATCCCAATGCATGAAAGGCAAAACCATAAATATTAAAATGAAGCAATAAAACACTTTTACGTATTCCATCACAGTCTTGGGAGGCAATGAATATGCTGAAGTTTACTGGCGTCAAGGAAATTTTACACCCTACAGCACCTTGCAAGACCTGCTCCTTCCTTTCTATACACATAGTAGATAACTGTGCAAATCTAGGAGCCAATGGAAATTGGCTGAACATGTCAAAATCTCATTAGTATATATCATGATAAACAAGAAAAACAGTTAAACCAACAACTCTAAAAAAATACTTGTAGTTATGTGAATAAATTATCTGCACATTAACCTAGTTTCAGTCTAGTAGAAATTTCTATAGAAATTCAGCCATATCCAAGGGGGAAAAAAAAAATCAGGACTTAAATACACTCAGAACAATTTTTAGCTCCATGGCATCTTTCATCTCATGATTTTTTACTAACATGAATCCTGCACATAATAACTACTCCATTTTATATAGGAAAATTATACATGCACACTAGGAACAGTAAATACAGATGCCAATATCCAGGCTGTGATGGAACTATTTCATGCATGAATAAAGTTTTCTCAGTTAAATTGTGCTAGGAACTCATTCTTTTAAGTTTCTACCACTGCCTCTGTGAATTGATTCCCCCTTTTCTGAGGGACTAGGAGACAGGATATGCAGAGTCCTACAGAGGTGTCATAGAAAACCGTGGAAAAAATAGATATAAAGCCCTTACCTTCTCTCTATCTAATCAGAAGATCTACTTCTTAATAAAAAAAACAAAACTGAAAATAAACAAAAACCAAAGAACCCAAACAAATTAGGCTGGGGATGATGTAAGAACACATTACACAGGTTAGACCAGTCACAGTGGTTTACAGTTGACAATCTCAACTACAGAACTATCCTTTTTCATTAAGATATTTTACTTCCTCAGGAAAATAAAATCAGAAAAAAGGCCAAAAAGTCAAAAAACTTTTGAATACAATGGCATTCTCACACTTTAGAAGGATTAAACTCTGTTTACAGCACAGCAAAATAGTGAGAAAGCAGAAACCTAACATGTCTAACCTAACAAATAAAAAACCCCACACAGTAAGAAATAGGCAATAGGAATTATTGTATCTATTGGATAGTAACTCCAGGTCCCTTCAGTTGATGCCCATTAACTAAGCTGACAAAGTATAAATAATGTGTACTAGAACTGCACTGAGAAAACAATGTTTTTACAGTCTGTTTTTCTGCTTTTCTTTTTGTTTTGGTTTTTGTGGGGTTTTTCTTTGTTTGGATTTATAACTTAGTGTCACCCCCCAAGACTGAACTGAGTACTTTATTTCTGATTCTTGCAAGTAAAATTGATGAGGAGCCTGATTTTAAATACAAATACCTGGATGCAATATTTAATAACACTGGCACTTCTACAAAGTAGTATCACTAATTGAAAGCACTGATCAAAATCTAGCTTGATTTTTTAGAGATATTTACTAGAGAGAGCATTCCTTCTAAACAGGCTAAATTAGTTTTAATTCTTCTTTTTTAATTCTTCTAAATTAGCTTTGAAAACTGAGGTGGTCTGAATTAAAAAATAATATGAGTTAGTCTGTCATCATTTTAAAGTGCACTTTTGAAACATCTCTTGAAGGTTAGAAACAGAGAGGAAATTTTGAAATAATACTGAAGAGTTAGAGGGCAGTTTTTTTAAGTTTAATCAGTCACATCACAAATGAAAATTCAGATGTCAACATAATAGATAAGAAAGAAAATGGGCTGATTAGATAAACAGATCAGTTGATCGTTTAGAGACAGATGAGATGAAAACATTTCAATTTATGCTCCCCATGAGAATTATTTATCTTGGCGAAGGGCTGACAAAAGTTTCTATATGAACAACATAGAAAACCTGACATAGCTCTAGTTTCAAGACAAAAAAATAAGGCCAAATCTAGATTCTGTTCAGTTGAAGGCAAAATCATCACTAAATGGCATCAGAACTTCACACCAAGGCCATGAAATGTGAGGCAATGCCATTATTCAGAGCAGGACTATTCTGGCATGCCATTCACCTCTTGACAAGGGGACTCATCCCACGTAGTTAAAACCCAAGCACTCAGAGCTGAGGGGGAGCTAATGCTGAAGATGAGAGCTTCAATATCTCTTGAGGATTTGGATTCAGCTACCTGGCAGGCCCTGGAACTCACATCTCCTTGCCAGAGGCCCAGATCAGTAATACAAGACTGGGTAGGATTTGGAAGTCTGACAACACTATGGGGCAATGCTCTGGCTCAAACGATGGCCTTCAAACTCAACAAGATGCAAAGGAAAACAGGGTGTTTTAAATGCCTCTACCCCTTCGGATTAGAAGAAGTTGTAAGAGAATTACTCCAAGAGAAATCCTACCATAGTATTTTTGTGGGAAAGTCAAGGGCTGAAAAAAGGGTGAATTTATATTATTTCAGGTCCTGAATTAAAGAATACAGTGTGAGAGATGTGGTCAGACTGAAAATAAGTGAATATTTTTGAAGTTTACTTTCAAAAAATAAAACCCAGAATTTGCCTTCCATAACTTCATTATTATGTATAGAATTTGAGTCCCATTTTTATTGGCAATAATTAGTCTTCCTTTTAAAAGCAAATTATACTTTCAAAACAAATACTTCAAAGATGCTAGATCAGAAAAAGACACATAAAATGCAAAGGTTTTTCTGAAATTGCCCCTTTTTTTTTTTGTTGTGGGATGGTGTTTTAATATCGTTATAAACTAGCCACAGTGTAACCAAGTGCTCACTGAACTAAATTCTCACATATTCTTTCATCTTCCTTCTATATCTCTCACACAAATACTTCACATGCATCACTGCAGTCCATATGACACCTAAATAGGGAAATTAAGGCAAAGAAACAGAGTCCACAGCATCCCAGAGACACTAGAGAAGCATTTCAGAAGCCAGCAGTTGAAAAGCTTCCTGGATACTAACAGCTACCATGATGGCAGAAACAAGACACACAAAGAAGGAATTTAGCTACAAATTGAGAAAGATTTTACTGGAAACCCCAGCCCAATCTTGCCATTTTAAGATTGCCAGTGGTCTAGAGATGGGGTAGGTGGAAATCATACCTTCACTGAGATGAACAGTAGAACTCTTTTGACCTTAATAACTCCAGAATGATACATACATCCTTTAGAACAGACTTTGTTACACTTGCTTTCCAATGACACTGTCATTTCAATATATTAGCACCTCAGAGGTATTTTCCATGACAATATATGGCAGAATACAAACTGTAAATTAATGTAATCCAAGCATTCACTGCTGACAGTAAATGACTCAAGTTTTTTCCCAAAGCCAAGCTTTTATCCTGAAAACAAAGATTAACTTCTGACCTTTATAATTAATCAGCCTTTAAAACTCTGGTAGTACAAGGCATCATTAAGAAAATACATTTCTTTCATCTCTGTGTGCTGGTGTTACATAGCTTTTCCTGGACAAATTGGCAACTTCTGACTCATATTTATGAGAAAGACTCTGAGTAGGCAACTTCAAGCACTGGTTCTCAGCATTATATTTCCTCCTTTATGAAAATAAGGAAGTATATTACGTAAGAAAACAACAAAAGGGGACTAACTTATTGCCCTTTTGGGTTGTCTGGGATATTTACAAACCTACATCCTTGCTGACACAGTAAAAATACAAACTAGTACTCTTGAGAGACTTACTGTCCCCAGGGCAACACTGCTTTTAATTTTTTATTGTTATTTATCTAGTCATGGGAAAAACGCAGACTGGAAGGACTCACTTCATTTAATTCATGTTCCATCCATAAATGAGCAGATAAAATTTACAGTGAGACTTCTGAAACATTTGCTTCACTTTTTTGGAGGACTGTCAAGTGTTGTATATGCAACAGCCGTACCGAAAAGACGCAGATGTCATTTTGTTTCCTGCAAGTTCTTCAATCTATTAAAAGGAATATTCCCCCTGTTTCTGTGCTGCAGGAGCACGTCCATTCCCAGCCAGAGAAGAGGTCTAGGTAGTGCTCAGCACCTTCTCTGGGTGCAGGGTCCTCACAGCAGAGGGTTTCCTCCATCTGTTAGTTGCCATGTTGCAACAGGATTGGTATCTTGCAAACATCTTCAGGAAGTGTGTATTCAAACCAGGAGATTTTATTTAAAACTAAACAAAGCAAAATGAGCCACTCCCCAACCCTTGCCAATCCTAGAGCTCATAGTTAAAAATCTAGAAACCATGAAACTGATAAAAAACCAGGAGACAGTAAAGACAATACAATGCTTTTGCACTAAAGCTCTCTAGTTTTTAAAGCAACTTGGATTATTCTGAAGGGGCCATGACACATTCAAAATCGAAATCCATCTTCCTTGAAAAGTGACAGAAAGACAAATCCCACTGATGGTTCAAGCCCCTGTCTTTCTGGCCACTTCCACTATTATTCACTCAGACACTATATCTGAGTTTGTTCATCTAAGCCATGGTTATAACACGTGTGAGATGAAAAGGTCAGTGTGAGTCATGAGCATCTTTTAAAGTGTGGTTAGAGTTTTATACAAAAATTGTTGCACAAGTCTTTTCTTTATTTTTGAAATCCCAAAAGAGCAAAAAGCTGCCATAATACTAGCAACAATTATTTTGGTTTTGTTCATTTCAGTGATAACGGTTTTCATCTGAAGGACTGTATCTCTGATGTGTGCTTGCTTTTATAGACTTTATATTAGAGTTTTTAATTTTACAATTATATATTGAATAAAACACACTTTAACTTACTCCTTTATTAATTTTTTTTTAATGACAATCCTGGATAAAAGAATACACACCCTTTCCCTTTAGAATTGGCCATTCCTAACTATTTTTGAGCAAAACCAAATGCAGCACAAAATGCTTTCCCAGACAACTGAATTTTCCTAACTCCATACCAATGAAATTACAATGCCTTTTCTATTTAGAGAGTTATAGCCTAGATGTATCTGAAATAAGCAGAATTGCTCATGATCATATCACAGAGACGATGCTAAACTTTTGTTGCTTTTGCTCCAAATTCACACAAAGCAAATTCACAGCTTTTGCAATGAGCAGCACAGCTCATTCTCATCCTCCTGATTCAGACATTATGTAGGTGATTCCCATGAAATGAATTTATTAAATCTGAATTTGCTTTTATGAAAAAGTACTGCTAAACCAAGACATCAAATTCTGATAATGTTTTTCATTTCCTTCAAAGTTTAAAGTATTTAAACCACTGAGGATACAATGGCTATTCACAAACATGACTCTAGGGGAAATACTTCTACCTTTAATACTTAGAAATTTACTCCTATCTGAATAAAAACCATCTGGCATTTCAGAGACACCTCTGACCACACCTGTAGTTTTATAGTTTATATACCACAAATAAGACCTGATCCAGCCAGGGAAGAGAGAAAAAGCAAAACAAATCAACCCCAAAAGACTAAACCTGCTATTTATACCACTGGTAAATGGATAGGGGTCTGCTTTGACCATTCTATATAGGCTCTGTTAAAATCTTCACTCAGCAAATTTCCCATTAATAAAAGCACAACGTAAAAATAACAGATGATACACTTGAGAAATGTATTTAATTAATACATATTCCCACTAAGATATATTCAAGCATAATTCAAACTTGCAAAGATATATCCAAACCACATCCATAGCCCACTTTTTATTGATACCTTTTCAAGGAAATGAAAATATTTTCCTTTACTTCTCATGCTTATGCAGTTACAGTACTTTTGATGTCCAACTTACTGGAAAAGGTGAACAGTGCAGAACAAAAATATCTACAGAAACTTTATATGATTTTGAAATGTCAGGTTAGAAATATAATTTCTGAGCTTTTCTTGTGCAGATAGATTGGATATTAATACCTAGCAATGTTAACATGTAGAACACACTGCTTGATATGAAATTTATGCACATTGATTTTACAAGCAAGAGAAACAAAATAAATTAAAAAAAAGCCCTTTGGCTTTTAACTTCCTTCCATTTACTTTAACTTTCTTTTCAAAAAGTTTTTCTATTCCCCCTTTATAGTAATAAGATTTGGATTTCCTGAATAAAGAGTGAGCCTACGTATTTCTTTATTTATAGCTCAGACACAATCAGCATATGATCAAAGTGTCTGGCTCTTAATAAAAGATTTTATATAGTACTTTTTTTTTCCTAAGAGCAACTCTACATTATCCATAAGTTTTTTTATCTTCAGAATTAATTAATTAATGAGAGAAGCCTTGGAAATAATCAGAATATAAAATATTAAGAATTCATGAAATATCCAAAGAACTGGTTTCATAGAAAGAGAAACAGCCATTATGACACATTCATCAGTGTTTGAGCATTATATTTCATAATGATTCATTTTATTATGCCTGCAATGTAAAATGAGTAGATGATTTCAGGGTCAGAACTTGTTATATAGACCATCAACTCAAAAATATGTTGAGTAATCTTACCTCAAAAGTCAAGAATATTGACTTGTGAAATTATGGCAATTATTAAATTGCCAAAATATACAAAGAAAACCAGCTTGATTTACTTAATGCACATCCAGTTGTTCAAAGGTGCTTGTAATGGCAACATTTATTAATTTACCAATAGTTTTGAAAATATTGCCTTTTTCATTCAGTTTATTTTGTATTCTTTAAGTTATACCACTTTATTATTGCTTAAAAATACCACAACTAATTCATAGAATTAGGATGATGATGAAAGTGTCAATACAATATTCTCTCTTTTGCTGTGGCATTCTTCATGCAGCTGTAGTGATCTTAATTTATCTGACACCTAGCTGTGTCCACAAATACCCTTAGATTTCACCATTCCCTTTACTTGTTAAGGTATTTATTTCTCCAGCATTCTTCTGGCTTCCTGGAGTTCAGAACCAAATGTATTTATGTAGCTATTATCACATTTAATCATTCAGAAATGAATACCATCATTGCAGCTGTCTCTTCTTGTCACAGGTCACAGTTCAGGCTGTATATGGGCACTAATCTCTATGTTGTATTGCAAATTTTTCTTTCACTAGAAAAGCTTATGTTGACTTGCATTTTCCCAGACTAACTCCACCACCTCTACGCTAACAAGAAAATGTTAAATTTCCCAGATCTCATTGTATAATTCCCTAATGCTCCAGGGTTTTGCCAGTAAAAGCACCTCATTTTCTTACTGCCTCAGTAAGAAAACTACTGCCCAGATCATTACTAGTTTCACTGACTGCTCAGTAATACATAAACTTTTGTCAACATTGTAGATTTATAGGTTGCTTCAACTTATAGATAGCACTAGCAAACAAAGATTTCTCCTTTGTTAACCATTTTTCTCTCTTGTTTCTGTTTTTTGTAATACTTGGAGAAGTATGTGGTGGTGTAATGTACTGCTACACAGAGATGAGCAGCCATGCATTAGCAAGTCTTATATTCAAATTAACATAACGAAAATGCTCAGATTGTAAAATATGTGAGCTTCCTGTTCAGGACGCCAGCCCTCATTGCAACTAATTCTCCCTCACAAGAAATGTGTGCTGGGTTTAGAGAACTGGTTTGAAAAGTGCCAGATAAATGAATTATTTCTTTTAAAATATTTTAAACTAGAACCAACAACCAAAACAAACAAACAAAAAAAACCTAAAAAACCCCAAAAAACCAATCAATAAACCCCCCCCCACAAACATCAAAGCTTTTTTTCTGCTACCTGTCTGAATCCATTCTGAGTGAGATGGAAGAATCTGACTGATTGAAATGCAATCACTTGTAAAGCCTTTTCCAACCAACAGAAACCCCTAATAACCTGGAAAAATTGCATTTAATCTAGACGAAGGCATGTTTTAATGCGGAAGTATTTTCTTTAGCTGGCAGCCATATAATTACATGTTGCTATGAAGATTTTTGTACAGTAAAGTTAGACTTGACCATTTGAAGAATAAAACTGGGCCTCTCTTTCTGTGTAGGTTCAGCTTTTACAAATCAATAAACCTAGTTCAGCAAGAAGTAGAAGTAATTAAAATCCAAATCCTGATCCTATCCTTTACCTCTCCTCCCCTCCTCATTCTCCCCGCTGAAAAAAAACCCTAAAATTTCAGGCAGTTATGTTTCTACTTTCCAGATGTGAACAACTGGATTAAATTCTATGGAGAGCTTTTAAAAAATCATAACAAGTCAATGGGTCACGGTCTTCACAGCATAAAGAAAAAATATGCTAGGGCCTCATTGCTGAGACAAAGCAACATGGCTGAAGCAGCTGCAAGGTCACAGAGATTGAAACAGAACCATGGAGAAGAAACCACAGCCACATTAACAACAGCAGAAATTACTTGTAAGTCTTTTTTCCAACATAGCGACGGAAGAACTGCATTCTTTTCTATAGCAAAGCTGGCTCGATTGCTGTACCAGCAAAATTGTTTCCCTGGTTTGGGAATGAAAAGGTTTTCCCCCCTCTGTGAAGAACTGTTGATATTTGAGTCAAGATCATTGAGAAGATTCAACAGAGCAAACAATGGTCTCTGAAACCTGTGAAGATTATTTATTGCGACAGTTATTGATATTGAAAATAAAAAGTGCCTGGGATGAAAGAACAAGATAGACAACACAGGAGATGTTACCCAGAAATTTCAAAAGCAGTTTTCCCTCACCAGCTTGGATTCTTCCTGTGAGTTCTGCAAAACGTAGCAAGATGAAAAAAGCCTATACTCTCAGCAGAAAGTCTGATCCTTCTCCCCTCGCTTCTTTTGAAGAGGCTAAATAAAGCTAAGGCATGAGCAGTAGCCTTAAGTTCCAAAGCAAAGCTTTGGAAAAGCTATTCAAAGAGGAAGCACGAACTCATTTAACATTTTTTGACTTGGGCTTTCCGTGAACAGTCTTAATAATAAAATTGCTGAATTTATCCATACAGATGCCTTTGATAAATACTGGATTTCTTTACATGACAAAGTATATAAATAATGTTATGGTTTTTAAGTGAACCAGCATATATGATCAAATCTAAATGCAATTTTTTTTTTCAAGTAAAAATCAGTTGACTTGCCAAAATCTAAGTTCCAACATGTTAAATTGTTCTACTTTTTATACACTATCTGGGACTTAAAAACAAGGAAGACATTTTATAACCCCTTTTATTGTCTTGTACTGAATAAAGATAAGAAATATAAAATGAACCACTGAGTAACTGGTTCTTTTTCACAATCTTGGGTTTCTTAAGAAATTAAAAATTAAAGTTCCTTACTTTAACTTAACTTTGCTAAAATTCACATGAAAGTATAAAGGTATAAAAAGGTACCAAAAGTATTTCTTTCTTTATCCAGAATTGTATCTTTCTAATAAGATACTAAATTAATTAGATGAACAAATCAAACTGGCTTTGATTAACATTTTGCTATATATTAACTTGCATTCCCTGCACGAAGAAACAAATGTTTCTTGAATGTACTTGCTGTTTCTGCAATGAAATTCTCTAATTACATAACCCTAATATGGTTTATGGTTTCTAGCAATAAGAATTTAATGTAAAAAAATTTACACTTCACATCAATTAACTGTTGGATTTGACCATGTTAGCCGTCTTTTCCAACCTAAATGATTCTGTGATCCTATAATAATTAATCCCGTTGAGAAGATATATGTAACAACAACACTACTTCATACTAAGTGCTTCAATTTTTAAAAGACTGCAGGGAGAAAAGGCTAAAACCACAATCACTTCAATATAACCTTTCCACTGGGTTTTTCCCAGGCAAAGAAGGAAAGAGCTTCTCTTACAGGTAAAAAACAGAAAAGAAATTTTGTCCTTTGTGATTCTGCATTTAAAATGCTAATTGTTTTCTTATGATTATAATAAGGCTTTCCTATTATTTGTCTAGGAGACAGAAATCACCTACTGAGTTTTTCAATTCTTGAACTGAAATTCAAGTTTTAAGCTAGTCACCAACATTTCAGGCCAGATCTATCTGTTCATGGGTCACAACTCACTGCCAGCAGCCAGACTCACTATATTTCATGCCTCTACCATGATCTAAGGATTCACTATAATTATTTTTAATTGCATTTCTGAAATACAGTATACCTCGTAATTTTGCTATGTGTTCAACTCCATTAGCATGCTCATTACTCAGAAATCTTTGATCGTGTAAAATTTACAACAGCTGATTTACAGAAAATCAGTAGCAATGGTACTAAATGAAGATAATTCATTGTCTATAACAGGTTTGTTTTCAGAAGCATTTGATTCTTGACTGACTAACTTCTTTTTGCTATGCATCATTCATGATTAGCCATTAAGATGTTCAAAGTTCTCCGGAATACGAGGTCAGGAGAAGTGGCATGTGGCAATGTGATATGCTTGCTGAGCCTCAAGCAAGGGATGGAAATAAAGCAATACTTAAGATTTATTCACATTTTCATGGTAACAAATGTAGACTGCATGTATTTGCTGGCAGGTAATTTGAGTGGAGACAGATAGCTATAGGGCAAAGTAGAGCATCCTACTGCAGTCACATACAGCTCTTCTGATAGAGGAGTTCGGTCTTTAACCTCATCAGACTTAAACTGGCTTACCTTTTAAAACCTCAAAATATGACAATGAGATACAACAGGAACTCCTTTTCAATTATAAGGTGTCACATTTTTTGGATTTACTGCTTCAAATTAGAAGGAAACCTAAATATGATCCAACAGCATCTATGGCAAGCCTAACAACTGTAAGTGCTTAGCCCACCATTCACTGAAACTAGAGGATAAAGATACTTAGCAGTTTTTTAATTCTTAATAGAAATTGAGCTGAGATTGGGGAAATATATCCCCAATGCACAGTCAGTCCCAAATAATGTAAAGAGCATGAGAAAAAACAATACTTTTCTGGCAGAAAACTTGCTCATAACATGATCCCTGTGTACAGAGCATTGTTTAGAGATTTTTGAACAATCAGCTCTGATTTAAAAATATGAGTAAATGTCAGTTCTGTGTGAGACACATAGGTTAGTGTTTTACCCTCTGGCAAGAATTTGAAGTCCTATAAGGTTAGAATTCAATCTGTAAAAGAAACATTTGTTATTCAATGTAAAGGTGGCAGCCAGTCTTCCATCATCACCTTTGTCATTCTTCAAATTCAGCAAGGTGTAGTCTGAGAATAATTCAACCACACAGAAAATTATACTGCTATTTTGATTGACTTTGTAAATTTGTGAATTATCTTTCAAATACTGTAATTTCAGGAGCCTTTTTACAACTATTTTGTCACTTGAAATTGAATTCAGGTCAAGCACTACCAAGTAAATACCACAGACAACAGTTCAAAAATAGGTTTAGGGTCAAATTGCAGTTTGATGTGGATGCCAATCTTTAAATCAACCTCATGCTAAGCCACTACAAAAAACTACAAGGCCAGAACTGCTCTGGCCTTGTTTACATATTAATACCTTTTTCACTAATGACATACTCTTGAATTCCATGCTAAAAATCTTTTATTTACATTTATACTTTTCCCTTTTTGAGTTTTTCATCTGCTTTCTGCATATTACTGTAGTGAAGTTAAGCTAAAATGTTATTTCATTTTGGCATTTTTATTAAGAGAACTGAAAATGTCGTGTGAGATTGTGAACACTTGCGGTTGGGCTCTGGCAGATGTTTTAAATCTCAGACCAAAAAAACTCGTTGGAAGGTCGTTAATGGAACTAACAACTTTAAAGCAACTTGTTTCCATATGTCTGATGCAGGAAGACTTTATAACAATGCTGGAAAGTTAATCTTTCTTGGCTCTTCAGCAGAAAGTTCTGACTGCAGATCAAGGAAGCTCAAACTTAGATTAAGCTGGCCAGCAGCAGGGTACATCTGAACCAGTAGCACAAAGACAGGCTATTCTTACTTTCAGCTGTATGAGGAATCAGCTAGAGTCATTCCTTTGACTCTTGATTGCTCTGACATTTAAAGGACATTTACCACTTTCTTGACAAAACTCCAAGATTGACAATATGTATAGCAAGTGCTTAGGATCCAGAAAATAACACTGACAGAAATAACATTGGACAAGTATAAAGTGATCCTTTAAATTTCTTTCCTATTTAAATAATTATTTTTACAGTCTTACTATTCACAAGATACTTATCAATGTCTTGAGGTACTGAATTTTAGAGTTTCATATCTAATAGTGTTGCTAGTCAGGGTTAAACTGAATTTCTGGTATTCTGAGGTTTGACCTTTCATGACAAGATCTTCCAGCTGCATACAGATTATATGATAGGCTAGGAATCAAACTTCAGAATTATTTCAACAGCATCAATCTCAGATTTGTCTTTAAGGTGATATGTAAATTATATAGAAGATACTTGATTA
Source organism: Sterrhoptilus dennistouni (assembly GCA_013397095.1). NCBI lineage: Eukaryota > Metazoa > Chordata > Aves > Passeriformes > Zosteropidae > Sterrhoptilus > Sterrhoptilus dennistouni. The sequence goes on along the minus strand of VWZU01008465.1, from coordinate 536,458 downwards.
TGCACATCTTAAACAGAAACTTTCTACCCTGAAACAAAATGGTGTCTAACAGCCCGCTGGGAAAGGCAAGCACATACCTTAAAGCAATGTCACAAATGTCAGGAAAATTTTGAGTTTCCAATAGAGTTAATTTGATTTAAATTGGTTGCCTTGGATTTAGTTATTCAATATCTACCACCAGTAGATGCATGAATGTCAAGTGGAATGAAAAGATTATTTAATGTTTTGGGTAAGTCCTTTTCTTCAGGCAGAGTGATTCTGCTCACTGTTAGCTTTCCAGCAGGAGAAAAATGTCCTTGCTTTAACCTTGGGCAGTCAGCTATTTTCCCTGTACTCAGTAGACAGCTGGATTGCAGTGCTGAAGAAAGGGAAGGAAAAGGTCCATTGGCAACAACTATAATTTATTGGAACAGTGAGAACTCTCATTGGGGGAAATGAAAGTCAGCCATCAGCACCAAACTAAACAATATCAGCTAGATCTGCAACTTCACTTTAGCACCAAGTACAGTGGTTGTACTTCCTATCAACAGTTCGGCAGATAAAAAGGATGAGGGAAAATAGCAAGCATATGTCTTAGCAAATACAATGTGATCACATTTCTGTTAAGTATCTGGGTGGAAAGCTGGAACTGGGAGAATTTCACAAGAACATTCAGAGACTGCTTCTGTTCCAGCTTTTCCAGCTCTTTGCTTTCAGCTCTCCAGTTATATTTCCCTTCCTTTTCCTATTTTTCATTTATCACTATTTTTTTGTTCCCAGTCAAAAGTAGTTTCTTTGGTTTGGCACTTTTTTTTCAACAAAATAATAAGAAAAAAGGTTGAACAGAAAATTTTCCAAGTATTTTAACAAATTATAAACAGCTCCAGCCATTTCCAGGCTGGTAGTGAAATAGGTACAGGTAGTCTTCTCTTAGATGTCAATTTTTTCGATGTCGTGCATCCTTGCTGTAAACCACCATCCCCAGTAAATAATAAATGAATGCATTTCCCATCAGGAAGAATAAGCGGTATAACCCTGAACCATGGAAATTGTAGAATGGATAAGTAAATCACAACACTACAGAAATACTTTGTGTCCTTAATATCATCACCTATAAGATGATGTAAATTTTTGGCAATTTTAGGACAATGGGAAAAATTAGAAATGGTGTGAGGAAACAGATGCATTTTGCTATTAGGAAATAGCTAGCTTATTGAAGTAAACTTATGTTCTTCAGGAGAAAGTATGCAGATACACTTGGTAGAAACAGAACTCTTCATAAATCCAAAGACAGGACAAAATTTAGTTTCAAACTTGAAAATCTCTAATATGTTAATTTTAAAATCGATTCATCACAGAGCTAAAATCTTCAATTCATCTTTTTTTTTTAGACTTCTATGCATCTCAGCTCGCAGTCTTTTTCCTGTAACACTTGGGTATAACTAGAGCTTACTGATTAGAAGAGCCACCTTTTCTGCATGCCAACAGGACCAGACATCTTAAGGAATCTGCTCTGTGAGCACAGTTATTTGGGTCACTAATCTACAAACAATAGACTCCAGCTGCAATAAAGATACAGAACCAAAGTGAGCTCTGCACTGATGATTCTCTTTATGCGATATTAATATATAACCATAGCAATGGGAACCTTAAAAAACGCCTCCACATTATCCATTTCTGTTTTCTTCTACTACTGTCAGCCATCACAGTCATGCATTCGTAATTCAGTATTACCCTCAGACTTGGGTTTCATAGGCAAGAAGGGCCAAATCAGTCAAAAACTCTCAAGGATCTGGAAAGTCCCCTTTACCAAAATACCAAAAAACCAAGGTTTTCATATTTCACATCAGGAAAATTATTGGCTTCTCTTGCTCTGAGGTCTTAGGTATTCCAGTCACTCGCAATGTAGGAGTATGGCATATACTAGTGTATAATACTATGCAGGGTAATATATTTGAAATTAAATTAGCTGATATAAGGTGTTCAATATTTCTGTGGAGGTTTATACAACAAACAAGAATTTCCTAAAATGAAGAAAAAAGCATCTGGGGAAAAAAGAATTACATTCACTCTGGATAAGGGGAAAGAAGGAATATTGTCCTCATCTTCCTGGCTATATTCCAATTTCACTGTAAATTTATTGCAGTTTTCCATCCCTTCTTGGTACTAAAACACCACTGACGCTTTTTATTTCTCTGAATCTCTTTCCTTCTCATTGCCCTTTTAGCTTTGCTAATAGGCTGTAATTACTCAGGTGAGTTTTAATCTTGCCAAGTATAGCCACGGTCGAGTTGCAAACCAAAAGTAAAGCAACGTTAGATAAGTGGAAATTAAATGTTTTCCATCCACTAACTGATAAAGAACAATAGCCCTGTGCTAATCGCAGTCAGTCACACAATTTACAATCCCTGCAAACAATCTTGTTAGGGCATTTTTGTTGTGTGTCTGTTGGGGGTTTTGGTTTATTTCCTTCCATTCTTTTTGCACTCCTGATCTACATACCTAGCTCTTGAGAATAAATGGTAAAATTTGAGAGCAAACAGCTCCATGCAGAATGTCTTTTCTATACCTATCCTTCCTGCCAAGAGCACTTAAAACCACAAAACACAGCATCTACAAAAATCTTTTTCTTATTTAAAAAAGTATACGGAATGATGTTAGCTGAAAATTAGCCAGAAAAAATACTTGATCCTGTGACTGTTTGTTTTCCTTTCTAAATATCCAAACTAAATACAGGTTTGAAAATAATTGTTTTGTTGATAACATACAAATAATAAAATTCCTCTTCTCTTAAAAAATTATCATGCATATGGTGGGAAAAGTTTCTGATTCTTAACAGTAACAATCCCTTTTTATATTTTTTTATATAACTATCTGGGGAGTTGCACTCTAAAAAGTTAGACTTAAGAAATTTCCATCTTGCTCCAGTGCAGACAGTACTACTAGCAAAAGCTTCAGGTGAATTCCTTTAAGCACACACAGATGGACTCACCATATCATCAGAAGAAAGGTACAAAAAGACTAGGAAAAAAATCTAAATGTTTAAAGAGCCATGTAACATGATAGTGTCCCCCTTGTATGAGAGCTACAATATCTCTGACAGCCCCACAGATTTTTCAAAACAATTCTGTGGCTTGGAATCACAGTATCAAGGCTTGACTTTACATGGAATCTCAAAAAGTGTTTTGTAAGTATAGCATGCATTTCAATCTTTTATAGACAAAAGTTTAAAGATGTTATAAACAAGCAAACTCCAATTGTTTACAGATTGCATTCCTGTGAATTTAATAATATTTTTAAGCCATTTATGACCATCAGTAGACACAACCTTTTGAATTTTGACTGCTGTATAGACATTTTCCTCCTAATTTCCTCCGTAAAGAGGCCAAGCTGTCCCCAGTTAGGTCACTAGTAATTCCACAAACTTTTCAACTTCTCATCTGGAAATCAGGCTGCATTCATTTCTTAAAGCAGTGTTGTCCTCAGGCCTTATCTGAGATATGAAGCATTGTCAGAAACACCATCTTAAGCATTGCCCAGGGCCAGCCCTGACCCTTGGAGTGACTGCCCTTTTCCACTGCTCTGTAGGGCTTAACTGCAGTTGACTTACTGGGCTGTGCTCACCAGCCACAGCTGAGCCTGCATGGTGAACCAGATCAATAACATCAGAACAGAATTGATTAAGTAACACCTATTAAATCTTTATGACCTCGAGGTGTTTCACTGTAGAACTCCACAAACAAGTGTACCAGCACTGCCAAAGAGGCAACAACACACGAGAGTTGTGGACATTAATGAGGTAATAGATACTGGCCAAACACATACTGCATCTGGTATCACTGATCACCAAAATGTGTGTGATGACCTGTCTGGAGAAGTAAATGGACTGATAAGTACCAGAAGGGCAGAGGATAAGAAGTCAAATCTGGGAGGAAGAGGATAAAAATCAAGGACATTTGCAAAGAAGAAATAGAACAGGGAAGAAGAAACAAGACACAGAAGATGAAAATTTTTTTCTCCTTTTATGGCAAAAGAGCATCTCAGCCTGTGTGTGTCATGCTTATACATGAGAAGTCATATCAGCATCTATAGATTTACTGAATTAAAGTGAGACACATGCTTAAGAACCCTCTTGAAAAAAGTCACAGCTAGCACCTGTGTTAAGAAAATGGAACATAACAATACCTTCCTTTTTTTTTCCCTAAATTGGTTCCTAAGGAAATTACACCCTAATTTTACACTAAATTTGTTAATTTGTTAAAGGCTCAATGTTTGAAGCTGCAATAGAAAATTCACAGTTCCTGCTTTGAGCAGTAATTTTCTTAGGAAAAGTTACAATGTACCAGTTTTTCTGTAAGAAAGGTAATATCCCCCATTAGCCTGTAATGCATCATTAAACACTTACAGGTACTGTTGATGGAATGTGCTACAATAACCTCATAGCTGGAAATGACTTCTACTTCTTTTTCAGGATAATTTTTCCATATCGGGCTAACTGGAAAGCTTTTCAAAGACTGTCAGCACTATTAGCTCCTCTCTGTTTAGGCAAAAGCAAGAGTATTGGATGTGTATTGATTTGTGTTTATTCTGAGACTGCACAAGATTTGGAAGCTGAACGGAACAAGATATGTGGGTGTATCAGGAAAAAAAATCTAAAACAAAAACAAACAAACAAACAAACAAAAATTAAATAAAAAAAATCCCAAACTAAAAAAACAGCCTCCCATCCATACCAAAGTAATGCAGAAAGCTTATCCAGGCTCTGAAAGAAATTTGATAGGGGATTTCTTATCAGCATATTGATTTCATTATTTCTCTAATTTATATATCCATTGATGCTCAGAAACAGACAAAAACCAACTTAATCATATTGATTTCATTCTTCCTCTTATTTATATATCCACATGACAGGTCCATTGATCCTCAAAAACAAACAGAAAAGAACCAAATTAATAAGAACTTCTTATTATTTATATTTTATGCATATTTATTTGGTATGTGGTCTCCTTTATATTCAGAGATCTTAGATTTAAAGCACAGAGGTATTCACTGTTAGAATTTACTTGCAAAGTATATTTTCCAAGAATATTTATTTTCCATTATAGATTTTAACTGTATTTGACTCACACACTGTATACTCCTGTAATGTTTAATTACTGATATGTTTAGGCTCAGTTAACAGCATATTATGGTTGTATACATTAGCCTCATCTAGATGTGTATATGAAATATTCTTCACAATTTATAGGTTATCAATTACAAGTTCCAGAGGATAGAGGCCCCTTGCACTGAACATACAAATTTTGTTAAGAAATTATGCTGTTGAATAATAAGACCTTGAGGAGCCTACTCTTAACCTGCACTACTTTGTGGATCTGTTTTACGTCCACACGAAAAAGCTGTAACCACAACTGAGATGATAGCAAAGTGACAGTCCTGTCTGAATGGTATCAGTCACCAACCAAAACCTCTCACATCAGAGTTTCCTTGAAAGAGAGGATACCTTCAGACACTGACAAGATCATCAGACCTTTCTTCCAATCACAGTCACCTGCAAGGTAGTCAAATACCTGGGATGAAGACAGGTCTGCAGACATGACTTCTACACAGAGAGGAAGGACAGACTCCTAGAAATTTAATGGGAAATAGACCAAAACCTTCCACCAAAAATTTAGAGATAAACACAAAAGAGAATCTGGATCTGAATGGAATCCGTGGAAGGCTCCAAGAAAGAATTTGGCTATAAAAGCAAGCATATTTCACAGGGAGTGGGATACTTCTGTGGAAAGCAGTCACAGAGTAAGAGAGAATTGCAGCCCTAAAAAGCCAGAAAGCAGCTAGCAGAGAACAAGATCTCCTGAGATATCTTCTTTGGTTTGATCTGTCACTAAGTAGATCATAACAGTGGGGTTTCCTTTCACTTTGTTATCTATCTGAACAAAAAATTTTAACTATACTTTTAGTATATAAGGTGATAATGTACTTTTATTGTATTTTATCTTATGGTAGGTTACCATAATATTCAAGCAAGCAGTTTGCATCAAGCTATTCTTCACACAGAATGAAGCAAGTCTACAAAGGTGTATTTCCAAATACCCCAAGATGATCTCTGCTTCCCAGTATATTCTTCTTCTAACAGAGAAAGTACAGACCTGTTTAAGAGCAGTTTCTTCCAAGACAGGGAATGAAGAAAAATAGAAAGAGAGGCATGTTTAACTTTCCAAAAATCTTAAGGGAGGTGGAAGAAGACTGGATCCTTCTTTAGAGAAATAACTCTGATTCATGCAATTATTAATATTGCCTGAGAATAGAAAGCTTATTGTAATAAACATCTGTCAGGATTTTGATCATTATTTTATTCTTGAAAAGCCAACATCATCATATGCTTTTCATTTCTATTTGATCCACAGTGCAGAATCTGGTCCATATTAGAAAGATCAGATTTTATTATTGACAGACAAATGAGCTGACAGGAAGTTCTCGGTCCTATCAGATACGACATCTTGATTTGTTCATTGTTAAAGTTAAACAAGTTCAGGGATGAAAGAAAGTATGTTCAGCACTTTACATTAAGGACTTAGCATGTAAGAAAGACTATAAAAATTAATCCTGAAATAGGAACATGAATTTCACCAGAGTATTCCTGGTACATTTCCCCAAAAAAACAGGGACACCAAATTTTGAAAACCAGAAAAAACTAGATGTTTATGACTCTTCTGTTTATTTTCATTTCAGGATTTCTTAATAAAAGTATCCTATAGAGATGAATTTACTTCTTTACCTGCTTTATTAAAGAGTCAGTTTTCATTTTTAAATGAAATTTGACTTTACTGTCTGTGTAGCAGTAAATAGCCTTGACTGCTGTCAAGCAAATCAATAAAAAAAAATACATATTTTTAAATAGGCCCTAAACTGTCAGATACTATTTTGCAGCTTTACCAATTTAAGTATTTTGCTGAAACACTCAGAAAGGAAAACTCTGCATCCTTCTTGCCACATCCATGAGGATTTTAGAGACTTAAAGATCACATAAATGAGAAATTGATAGCTGGTTGATAACCATGCAGGATGATGTTTTTCTAGCCTGATGACCCATCAAGTATATATTCATCTATTTTTCATATCTCAACCCCTATAGGCATGAGGCAGAGTGTGAGCCAAAGGCCACTGATCTTAACAGGTGCATTTCATTCACTGAGATGGTTTTGAACATGAATCAGAATGAGCATTGGTTGACTCTTTTGCTGATGTTGCAGTTTCAAATGTAGAAAGCTATATTAGACTACTGATTTTGAAAAGAGGATCCTGTAGACTGCACTTCTAATTTAATTTTTTTGAATAGGCATTTTTTTGTTTTATAAAATTCTATACTCTAAGCTTATTTTATACTCTAAATTTACATTTCCATAGTTAACAAGCATAGACCTATGTGAGATTACTACTTATGCAATATTGTACATAACCATGAGACCTGAAACAGAAATGCAAGTATAATGGGGTATGGATTTATTGACATCAAAGGGAGCCGTGTCATTAACATAAGCAATAAATATCAACATGGCTCCTACTTTCTAATCTAAAATTCAACCAGAAGAGTAACAAAAGAGTAAGAAAATGTCTTTGGACAGCAGTGGTAAGTAAGCAGACCTACTACTGCTTGGAATAAGTTCCTGCAGAAAATAGTACTGTTTTAAATCCTACTGCACGTCTACAACAATTCCTATTAATTACCAAATTTGCAATCATAAATTGATTCTTTGATATCACAATATTAAACACCATGTTCTGATCAAATAGACATTTTGAATATATAGCCCAGCTCTATTGTTCATATAACTTGTGGTATGTAAATATGCTGGGGATTTTTTACATCTATTGCCTCAGAATTTAAACTACAGCCAAACAATGGAATCTATTTTTTAGGTTCAATATTGTGTGGTTCAGGCCCCTGGCAACTTGGTAGAATTGCACTAGATCAGATATACCTTGTCTTTCAACAAAAAAAGAACACTCAGGTAAATCTGAAACCAGAAACATATGAGTGCTTTTGTCTTCCAAATGGCTCCTCCCTAAAATAACTGGACTTACACATATTTAATAAACTATTTGCTTTATTACACTGCCAGTAGTCATCTCTTCCCTTGCACAGAAATAGCCTATTACAAGGACATTATCAAATGCTACAACCTTTCATCCTAACCAAAGATGTATTAAAAAAGAAACTGAAACTATGAGTTATTAGAACTGTATTGCTAAACTTTTAGATAAATCTGAAAGAGGAATCAGGTAGATACATTGTAGAAGTAAATACCACTGATAAACAGAAAGTAAACTCCCTCTGAGTGGGAAACGGGATGGGTGTCAATATCTGTGTATGAGCTGGCAAGCTGTCTTGAAAAATAGAATGAATTTCAGTAGTTACCCTGCTAGTTCTGTAAACAATTATGCAATAACTAGCCATGCATATCTGAAAAAAGAAAAATAATGTATTTTTCAAAGCTAAAGATCACTGGATAAGTGGATGGCTTTCTGACAGCAGATTACTAGCACCCAAGAAAAGTAATTTCTGATATATGCTTAAATGCAATTTCATCACATTTATCCATAATACAAACTTCGAAAAAAATCAAAATATGGAATATTTTGTATATGGGGGATGAGCCTTTTTCTGACCATTTATGAGCAAATGAATTCATTATGCAAATGTACAATCACATGTTTAGCACAATAAATTTACTCATTTCCTTAAATTGTCACATTGTGCAATTTGTTTTTCAATGCAGAATTCTGCTTAATATTAATAATAAATAAATCAAAACTTCTGTTTTGTGAATGTCTTGCAGCTGGCCCTTCATAAATCTAAAATGCCGATAACTATCAAGTAGTGCAGATACGCCTTAGTGAGAACATTCCAACTGTTTTGGTCATACTGTAATTTTTGTTTCAGAAATATGGCTTTAATAGGGTTTTACTAGAGAAAATGTTCAGTGGAAATGTTTAAGTTTTTTTAAACTCAGACTTGATATTACAAAGCAAATGTGGGAAAATAGGTGGAATCTATGTTTCTAAACACTCCTCATAAAGTTCACAGTCTTGAGAATATTTCTAGTACCGCAAAAATATCCTCATGAGTGAAATAATATTTCTTTGTTCCATGTTAATCAAAAACCTCCAAGGGAGCCATTTCTACAGATGAAGAGGAGGGGAAAGATCTTTGGAAACCACCAGCCACTCCACGGATCAGAGAATGCTATGGTATTACAGGGAAGAAGAGTCACCCTGATTGCTAGCATATTAGAGAAAAGGAGATAGAGGTCTCCTAAAGGTTGCATGGGCCCATTTTTAAATTTTCTTGGATCTTGTCAAATAAATTTCACATGTGCCTACTTTCAAAATGTGTTTTTTGGCTCTTCATAGCATTCTCTACTGACTGAAATATAAAGCTATCTTTTTGCTCTGGAATCTTTTTTCTTATCATAAAATCTGAAAATATAAAGCTGGAGGGGAAACAAAAAGGTCATTCATTAAGCTCTTTACCTCCACCAAACAGGATCACAGTGCATGTCAGATGTTCCTGGTAAATAGATACTTCTCTCACTTGACAGAACTGTTCAGGCTCTTAGTAATGAAAGCCTTTTCCAAGAATCAAACCCAGTACTTATTTAACCTTATGAGTAGTCATCACATTTTGCTAAAATCTAACAGAAATCTTTCATGACACAGTGTCCTGGGTTGTAGTGTAGGATGTACACAAAGTATTTATTCTATCACCGTCTTCATGAACTGTTGAAACCAGGTGGGGCAGTGTTTTCCCAGCCCCCTGCCTCTGGGGTGTCTTCTGCTAATGGCCCATTAACACCTGGCCCATGACTCACAGGTATTGTGCTTTGAAAGCAAAACGAATGAGAGGCTCCAAGTCAGAGATATAATTTAATAAGAAAAAAGGTGAAAAGGGTAAAAGTAAAATAAAATAAATGCAATAACACAAAGGATCACTGACAGAGTCAGAATACAACCTGAGCAGGATGGTGGAAGCAGTCCAGGTGAGGTGCTCTTCCTGAAGCAGTGATCCTGTAGAAAGGTCTGGTAGCTCTGCTCCTCTGGGAATCCAGTGGGTAAGTGCCCCTGCACTGTCCCACATACCAGATTATATCCAGGTGAGAATGCTTGGCTCCTCCCCCTGGGCAGAGCATCTCACAATAGCATGAGAAGTGTGAAATGGGTCCTTGATGGCCCATTAAACAGAGATAACCCCTGGAGTGAGTTACCTGTGACTCATGGGCCATTAGCAGAAGACACCCCAAAGGCCATTAGCAGAAGAGGCAGGGGGCTTGGGAAAACACTAGCCCACCTGGTTTCAACAGTTCATGATGATGGTGATAGAATAAATACTTTGTGTACATCCTACACTGCAACCCAGGTCAACAGGTCACTCCCTCCAGGAGTTATCTCTGTTTAATGGGCCATCAAGGACCCACTTCACACTCATCATCCCATTGGGAGATGCTCCACCCAGGGGGAGGAGCCAAGCATTCTCACCTGGAGAGAATCTGGGATTTGGGACAGGACAAGCAGCCCTTACCCACTGGATTCCCAGAGGAGCAGAGCTATCAGACCTTTCTACAGGATCACTGCTTCAGGAAGAGCACCTCACCTGGACTGCTTCCACCATCCTGCTCAGGTTGTATTCTGACTCTGTCAGTGGTCCTTTGTGTTATTGCATTTATTTTATCTTATTTTTACCTTTTTATCTTTCTTCTTATTAAATTGTATTTCTGACTTGGAGCCTCTCACTCAGTTTGCTTTCAAACCACGATACACAGTTAATTTCTTCTTGTGTTACCCAGCTTTAGTGGAAACATTTTACTTATTTGAACACTTAAGGTGCTGCCTTCTTGTCTCCTCTAGATTAATCAAACCAAGTTCCACAGGTTCTGATAATTTCAGCTGCTCAGCCACTGAGTGTCTCCAAGAGCCAATCCCTGCAGGAGGAGTGGTGTCCCAAGGCCCAAAAACGAGCTCCAAGGCTCTCCCACCTCTGAGTGGAAGCTGTTGCATGCCCATGTCGCATGTCACACCTCCAGCACTCCCCACTGGCAGATTTCAGTGTGACTTTAGTGTGAGCCAGGTTCATCTATGGTCACTGCTGGCCAAACTTGGCTCCTGCAAAAGGCAGCAGTTCTGTCCTGTGCCCGAGGGGCAGCACCACGGTCCCCTCCAGCCCAGTGCTTATCTCAATGTCCAACCCAGCCTGAAAAGGCTTGCTGCAACAGGAGAATGCTGCTTACAAAGATAATAAAAACACTCTCTAACCTACTATCCAGATAGCTAATTAAAAGAGTTGATAGTCGACTGCACAAAACTGCTGAGTATAGTCTTTGAGTCTGAATTCATCCTCTAATGAGTCATCTCATGTCCAGACTCCATCTCCTTTGCTTATGAAAATATCCACAGCCCTAATGTATAACAATATGTATATATTGTTATATTTAATATCTTTTCTCTACTGACAAAGGGTATTAGCCAGTCCTGAGTGGAAATTAATTAGATTTAATGTATTTTTGACCAGTCTGTATAACTTACCTCCTTTCATTACTCTCCTTTTTCTAAGTAACTACAAATATTTAGCTTTATTTTTTTTGTTCCAGTATTTTTCCATGCATTGAAGCAAAGTTGACTCATCAATAATGACCCTTGTTTAGTCCATTTAAAATGAGACACTAGCTTTACCATTTTCATAGAATATGCAGAGTTGGAAGGGATGCATCAGGGCCATTGAGTCCAACTGCACAGCACCATCCCCAGGAGTCACACCATGTGCCTGAGGGCACTGTCCAAACACTTATTGAACTCAGACAGGCTTGGCACTGTCACCACTTCCCTGGGGAGCCTGTTCCAGTGCCCAACCATCCACTGCACGAAAATCATCTCCTGATACCTCACCTAAACCTCCTCTGACTCAGTGTCACACCATTTCCTGTCACTGGTCACAAGAGAGGAGAGATCCTGCTGGAGTAATATCCAATGCCCCTAATATATATAAAAAAAAAATCTACAGTTTTTCTGCTAGGCAAATTGCAAGTATTAGCAAATCCTCTGCTTCAATCTCTTACAGTATGTCAATTAACTCTTCCTGATCATGTTAAAAAGAAAATATTTAATTTCTCACTTAAATCACAATTAGATATATGGGCGTAATTCTACATATTCTACATAGCTATGTATTAATAAAATATCTTTAAAGAGAGTTTTAAAGGTAAAGCAATGGTAATAGTTATGTTTTAGGAGTTCCCAGGTAAAATGTATTAAGAAAAGAATGAATACTGCGAAAGAATGATTTTGTAAGATAAAAGAAGAAAACAGGAAAAAGACCAGCACAAAAAAAAAAGTTTAAAAAACCCCAACAAACCCAAAGCAAAAACAACAAAAACCAACCAAAGACAAAGACAGATGAGAGTAAGTAGAACAAACAATCTGTTATTAAATCTGGATTTAAAGTGGCTCTTCAAATTATTTTAATACAGTTTGGAACATTTTTCTTAGTAGTTTTACCCTAAAGAATAAATCTTGAATATGATTAAGTTGAACTTCAAAAGTATTTCATTTCTGTTTTGCAGCTTTGGCTAGTGCATTATTTATCATTTGGATCACAATAAGACAAATTCCCCAAATTAGCACTGCTTCACCAAAACAGAGAAGAAAAACAAAGAAATATTTCAGGACACCAAGGTCACTTCCCTACGTTCCTTGGCCACACACTGCTTCTGAATCCCTTATACCAGCAGAGCTGACAGAAATATTCTGCTTAGCTTCTCATTAAGCAAAGGACAACTATTGGTTTACAAAATTTTTTCTACTGGAGAACCAAGTCCCGTGTTTGTTCTAACTTTTTTCTTTCCTGCAGCAATATTTAAATAAAGGAAATTCTTATCTGAAGTGAGGGAGGCAGTCCAATTTACACTTGAAATATGATATACAATAGAAACTTGACATATATATGTAAATATAATTTTGCATAAAAACCCAACTCTTTTCTATATTTCAGGCATCACATACTGAGACATCACCTTATACTCTTTTTGTGGAAAGTTTTCTATAGATCCACAAAATATTACTGATACATTTACTCTATAACCTGCAATGTTTTTAAGGGTTGGGTGGGTGTGGGGCTTTTTTTCACATCCCGCCTCTTTCATGGAAATTTCCATTAGTCCTGAAATAGTGTTTTGTTTTCTACAGTCCAACAGTCATCGCACTTGGCAGGTCTTTAATGACCTTGCTGCTGATACTTTGAAGATCATCCGATGACTTCTGCAGTGTCTCTGTGTCCTGGAGGCAATGGGATACAGCACCCTCTCTGTGGGCTGCTCTGATAGCACTGCTTGATACATCAGCAGAGTCTTATGCCAGATTCTTTTTCTCTTAGTTTTATTTATTCTATAAATAAACAAGACAAGACAGAATCCAGCTCTTTAAGAGACTGGTTAAGAAAACATAAAACAGTAATTGGAAAATAGAGATTATGAAGTTAAACTGAAGTTCTCCTAGACCACATCTGCCAATCTGATAAACCGACATGGTTCCTCCCCTGCCACCAACGAATGTGAAAATAATGTCTGCAGAGAACAATTTGTCTTGCTGTGATGAGAAAACTGATCAGCAAGTGCCCAGTAAAATTAAGAACATAAGTGAGATTTTTCAAGAAAGAAGTAAATAAAGCAATAGAAAGGATATGAAGTTGCTGACACTGAACTTTTTCATCCAGCACTCCTTTTGGTTGAGCCAAAAAGCTATTTGTGGAAAAATAATAACTGCACAAAGCCAAGTAATAAGTGTCATGTCATGGTGCTGTTACATCGCTTTTTTGTGTGAAACAAAATCCTTTGCAAATGTTAGCTACAGTTCAGGAATCCTTAACTAAAATTTTATTTTTAAACAAACTCTAGGGAGGCAAGAATACTGTGGCACAGAAGTAAAACAACTAAAGGTCACACAGCAAATCAGTGAAGTGGCTGGTCACTCAGTCAGTTCCCCTGGTCCTGAACTGCACAGAGGCCTCCCCAAGATATTTCAGAGTGACATCAGCAGGAGTATCACAAAGGATAAAAACTAAAAGGAACCTCTCAGTCCTCATATGTACCAAGATTCTTCACTTTGACAATGCTCATTTTATCAATTCTTACATATTCACATTCTCCCTTCTCTATTTTCCATCTGTTCCACCTTCAATGTTCAGAATCAATACTGAAGACTCACAGAGGGGCTGGGGGAGAAATCTTCAGGGGTATTACCAGCAGCTTTTCAGATAGATGTTAACACAGTACTTGGGAGACTACTTGCAGAACTGAATGTTATGGAGATTTAAAAAAAGACAGAAACGGTGAAATTAATTTAATGTATCCTGAAAGAAAAAACATTCGCATTTACCAACAGAACTTCCCTTATCAACTTTCTCACGTTGTCCTACTCATTCAGGCAAATTTGTGATTGGGTGTTCTGCAAATGGAATATCTTGCTGCTAAAACAGGGGAGTTAGGACACTGGTCATCATGGCAGCAGTTCCCATGGCAGCAGTCACCATGCCACTTGAACACAGAGGCAGCACTGCCTGGGAAGAGCACGCTGTGTGCTGCGCAGCACTGGCTTGCTCAGAGCTTGACACTTCATTCTCCTATCCTTGCACAAAGGAAGATGCTTTAAGTGAATTAGGAGCTGTGCACCGGCTGGCCAGACTAAACCCCCAGTCATTCCAGAGAACAGAACTCTGCCCCAGGATACGTGCCCAGTTTTGTGAACACCTGACTCAGCACAAGAGATCTATACCCTGTACAGAGAATCTTCCATGGAGCTATATGGTTTTTGGGGTGCTTACAGTGGCCAATCAACACAGTCTAACTCATATACTCCCAAACACACACCAAAATGAAGTGAAAGGGAGACAAATACCTTTGCTGCAACAAATTTTTTGATAAAAGTTGTTCCTGTACTCCAATTAACTAACAAGATACACAGCCTGTGATTACAAATCTTCTTACTGGAATGACTCACCACAGTTCCTCAAAGCCTATTACCTCCATGGCCTATGACAAAGAGTCAGATAAAAATAGAACAGCTTCTCTGTATTCCTTTAAGTATAATTGCTTGGGTTTTTTAAGGATCAGTGTAGACTTGGGTGTGGCTGGAAACTCAGTTCTGGAGGAGGGAGGTCAAGACAGAGATAGAAACAAATTTCTAGTGCACACATACACTGGTATATACGATCTCTGTCAGTGCCTTCACCGAGAAGCATTTGACTGCAGACAGATCTTGCA
Source organism: Sterrhoptilus dennistouni (assembly GCA_013397095.1). Taxonomy (NCBI): domain Eukaryota; kingdom Metazoa; phylum Chordata; class Aves; order Passeriformes; family Zosteropidae; genus Sterrhoptilus; species Sterrhoptilus dennistouni. The sequence goes on along the minus strand of VWZU01008465.1, from coordinate 521,168 downwards.
CAGCATTAAAAATTATGCTAGTGATGGAAAATCACTAGAAGCTAATCATCTTTTAGAGTAGGTGGAAACTCCTACATCTGAACTGCATTAAGTAGGGTGGGATGGACTGCCACAATCTGCTCAAGTCTAGTCCTTGGGAACTCTCTTCTATCCCTTTTATAGGAGCTGAAAATTGATGGGCCAATTTCCCAGGGGACATAAGCAGAAACAGTTCTCTACTTCCACCAAGATTTTAACAAATGAACGTGTTACGTTTTTTAAAAGAAAAACAAAACCCACAAACCAACAACTAATCATCCTGTTTAGATTAGAAAACATTGAAATGAATGTTTATAGCTTATTAACAGTTACAAGGACATAACTTACTATTTATTAAGTGCCAGATTTGTACAAATAAAGAGATTTGGCAGTCATGAGGAGCAATCATTTCCCTTTTCCTCCCATTTCTGGTCCTGACAGGTTGAGGTGCTGAATGCTCATGCATCTTGTGGAGAGCTTGAACTAACTTGCATAATTAGATTCTTTCAGGATCAGACTGAATGGCAATTGCCAAGTAATCTTCTGTCTTACTCTCCTTAGTTACAAGGAAGCTACAGAGCTGCTCCACAGAGCCTGTTTCATCACAGCAGCCACATAGCAGATTCCTCCTGCCATGGCTTACAGCCCAACCATGGGCTGTGCCAGTGCCTCCTGCCTGCTACACCCTGCTGGTCTGACAGCCCACGGACTAGGAGCTCTTCTCAAACAGCAAGACACTTCCACTCTTCTTCCTCTCTGTACAGAGGGAGGAAAAAGGTTCCATTGTCCCACTAGGTACCTTGATAGATGTTGAGGTAGGGCTTCAAATCCCTCCCACTGCAGGTTATCAGAGAAGGTATTTAAATAGACATTAAATAAACACACTAGTAGTCTCACTAATGCACTGCAGAAAGCCTGCTGGTTATCTTTGTTTCTTAAAAGCTGCTTTTAAATAACGTGAAGGGAGGGCACTCCAGGCTTTATTATCCCGTGCCCCAAAAGCACCAGTGTGGGGAAATCAGCTTTCTTGTCATAGAGAGCAAAAAACTCTTAGGACAAAAAAAGACAGTGGAAAAATACACTACAAAGACATATATGTAATGTTTCCTATAATTTGTAGGAAACCAAAAATGACAGTATTGAGTCAGATGGTGACTTCTCTCTTTGTGAAATAGCACTCTTTAACATCAAGGGGCAAGAATGCCCGCTTTGATTTGGGATTTAGAAGGGGAGGCAGAGTCTGTTATGTGAGGGGAAAAGAATCATCCTGGCTTCTTTAAAGGCCATCCTTACTTAATGAGTTTTTTATCAACAGACTACATTCTAAAAATAATGCAGCATGTAGGATCTCTATTACAGAAAGGTAGAAAATAACCCTGACATTAGCATATCCTGCTCAGAAAGTCATTCCTAGATCCCCTAAATTTATTGTGTCATTGAACACACTGAGGTCTTCTAATTAATCAGCAAAACACTGAGAATGTGATAGTGGTTATCAGCAAACTTAATTACTTTAGTGTTGAGTTTCCTGGAATGTTTTAGTTTTGATTTTTTTTTCTATTCCGCAGACATCTTTAAATAAAATCAAATCCAAAAGATATGGAAAAAATATGGGAAAGAGTGACTTTGCATCTCAGGCACAGATATTTTTTTAGATTCAACAAACTTACTGATGACCAGACATTTTTGGTTTAAAAGCTACACAACTTCAGACTCCACCTGTTTCTTCTGGAGTTTGCAATATATGCTTTTACAAACCCACAGTAGGCAGACAACTACACAGATGTGCTTTTGAGAATGGGAAAAAAATCCCAGACAGATCAGCTACAAAAAAAGTGAACTACGAACAGTTCCAGAACAGCTAGTCACAGATGCTTTGAACACTGTCTTCAGTGAAGTTTTACTTTTCAGTCTAGTTTGCTTTAAAACACATACATACATATATATACAGACAGAGAGAGAGAGAGAGTTTTAAATAGAAACTATCATGGCAACATGCTGTGAAATGATCCTTGGATTTCAGAAGGCGAGGTGATCATTCAATTAAATCAACTGAGAATTGCAGGGATATTGTACCAGTTCTACTTGAAAACCATAATTAATGATGGAGTAGATTCTCATATTGGATATCTAGGTTGACTCTAAAGGGGGAGGCACTTAAAAGATGTTTGCAAGCACAGTATTAAAATAATATTTTTATTACACTTTTGTTAGAGTTTTTTGTCTTTTGTATCTTTTCAAGATCAAACTCAGTTGTTCATTTGGGGTTTTGTTTATCTTTTTTTCCTTTTTGCAAGTAGGACACAGTTTTAAACAATACAGCTTTATAGGTGAAAAACAGACCTGCAATATGCTTTCGGCTGAAGTTTGGTTTGTTTTGCATTATTAAGTTCCTGTTATAACAAAGGTGGCTTTAAAGGGTTGCTTGCCCTGAATGTGAGAGATTCTGACAAAAGGTAAAAGAAATTTTTGTTGTAATACCCAGTTCCAGCTGTGAAGGATCCACAAAACACACTGCACAGAGTTGACACAGATGAAATCTGTCTGAAAAGGCATTTCCTACCTCAGCCAATGAGCCCTTCATGTTCCATGAGCTTCAAATGTTCTAAATACAGCATTTTCCTTCACTACTCTTGATCTCCAGAGCAATTTATCCAAGGAGCAGACTGTAACAGAGGATCTAAGTCTTGAAAAGAGTCTATTTTTTTGATCACCTCAGACTTTTAGAGGTCAGCTTGTTAAAGATTTTTTTTTTTAATACACTGTCACAGAGAAAAAACATTTGAATGCAAAAATAATCTCAATTCTAAGTGGCAAATAGCCCATAAATGCAAGTGAAAAATAGACAAGGTTTTGCAAATTGTTTCCATGGAATCAGTGAAAACTACTGATGTAGAAAATAAAATTCTGTTCCAAAAAGTAAAGTCATTTTACCCAAGGGCATTGAAGACTTTGCTTATGCCAAAGAGCATCAGGAGGGGGTGACCACACCATTCTAGGAAGACTTGAGTAAGGACACAGTATCAAGTGGTAAGGCTGGGGGAGACAGAAATGTTTCAGGTTGTATTGGCTTTTAATTCCCGTGAATCACCAAGGAGCTGATTTGTTATCAGCAGTAACAGCCTCTGTCCCTAAGAGAGGGGGAAGATACAGGAAGCATATGCTCCAGGCTATTTATGAGGACGTTGCCAGAAACGGGTGTAACATTCTGAACACGGTGACCTGCACTTTGAGACTGTAATTGCATGTGAAGTCATAAACTAGGCAGAAAGGACATATAAGAGGGGCATGGAAAGGAAATATAATGAAAACGATTAATACGTGATTGTTTCCAACCCATTATTTTCTCAGGAAAAGAATAAAACACCATAGTACAGAGCTCTTGGACTCCACCTTTTAGTTCCTTTAGTCAGGAACAACTATATTCAGCTCAAGTTTCTGTTTTATCTGTGGTGATGACAAACACCTCCTGTAGCAGCAAAGGTATTTGCTCAAAGAGATAACTGTATCTCTGGCAGTGACTGGGAATGACTGGGATACAAGAACTGCTCTCATGTGTTCTGTGTCAGAAGGGGCAGCCAATGCCTGATTTCAGATATCTACCGACTGTACATCCATTCCTAGAACCATCCAGAACAAACTGTCAGGGAATTTGTGTCCATTTCTTCATAAGTTAGGGAATAAGCTTCAATAACTTAGGAGAGTAAGCAGATGTAAGGTGGCTGAAATGCAATGCCATTTAAGATTCAGCTCACATTCTCCTCAGTTATATCAGACATACAAAAATATTTTAGTACAATATTCACTACGCATTTCCTTTGTCTTTGCTCTGATACACCCCAGATCTACTTCTTCCCTGGCCCCAAGGGTCACTAGAGCTGTGGGTATTCAATGCCTATGACTACAGTTTCTCTGGGTTTACTTTGTGTATCACCCTTCTATCTATATCCAAGTAATAGAACTGAACATTGTATTAGATAGAGTTTGTAATGACAGATGGGCTTCAACATCCAAATTCTAACACTTAGGTCCCTGCAGAAAACATTATTTTTTACTTGTCTTGCAGATCAGCAATAAGCACAATGTAAAATAATAATTTAAAAAAGCTAGATAGAAAAACCTGAAAGACTCTAATCTGTGAAAGAATGAGAAACATTTTAATAAACGCATAGAAATTTCTGGATGACTGTGTCACAAACTGCTCATCAGAAAGATCAGGAATTCTCATTCATACAATTTTTCACATAGAACTATTATCCTACTAAAATTTTTTGATGCACTAGTAAAAATCCAAAAGCTGTTACACAGCAGAAATGGCTGTGTGTTTTTAACCAGATTGGATGATCAGCTGTCACTGCTGTCTGATCATATGGACTTCTGCATAGGAAAGCAGCTTTTCTTTGCCCAAATATATTAAGGTAGAATTTCAGACATAAAACCACAAATAGCATTGATGTGGTGTTCAGCAAGAGGGAGTTCTTTGTTAAGACCTTGATTCCCGTTACTTACTGGGGAAGAAACAGATGGAATTCAATTTTTGCCCAACTGTTAAAAATGATGAATATCTTTTCAGTCAATGCTGAAGGAGTATAAAGGTATGACAAAACAGTCTGAAGACTAAAATATAAAATATAATTCAACATGCAGGATAAATACAACCTTCTCCTGATTTGTTGACTTCCCCCATTACTTCCTCACACCCAATAGGCCACTAGCTTGCAAAAACCTAGTTTTAATCCCTTACTGCTATAAGCATTCTGGTATAATAATTTTAACCCAGTTTAAAGCCTGAATTTGAAGCCACTGAAAACATCTCCTTTGATTTAAAAAAAAATTATTTGCCTCAAGAAAATTGATCTTCAGGTATTTTCCATTCTCACAGATGGTGTTTTGCTTAAATTTTGCTTTTCTTGCCCTTTATACTGTTTTGCCATAATCAGTTTTTTATCCAGGCCTATCCTCTAAATGAAGATATGAGCTTTCTTTTTTACTTCTAATGGTTGAAACTTGTTCCTCATAATTATTATAATTTAGGGGGGGATGGGGTGGCATAGTAGCTTCTGGTATTGTCAAAATAGTTACAACACCACTGGATGCATTTCATATCACCAGTGAGAACCGTTTACATTAAATGTGGTTTATGTTTTCAGTCATTTAAAAGGGGAGGGACAGAATAAGCTAAAAAATACGTTTATAGTCTGTTTTCTCAATGCTGAATCTTTCTCTGAAGCCACTTGGAAGTTTGCCACTGAGTAAAATACGAGACTGGCAGAGCTCTGATTTTCCTGAGATGCGCCCCCATTTTTTAAACAACAAGCTGAATATTTTCCAACATTCTCTTCTTCCATTCTAGAATAGAACATAAATCAGAGAACTTTCTCTTTGTTGTTTGTCACACGTTTTCCTGGAAAATTCATAGTGGGGATTTAAAGGAAGAAGATCCGCGCAATACATGCAAGATGTGTATACACATTTTTCTTTCGAACTCGCATCTAAGGTGGTCTTCGGTGTTCTATGATTTTTCCTATTGTATGCAGTGTGGCTCATTTGGACTTTGGCACTGTTTAATATTTTCCTACTGTTTGAAATGAAAAAAATGTGAGTGTGAAGAGGCTGATGCAGACTGGCTCCATCTGCGCTTCCTCACTGGCTCCCAGACTGTCAGAAAGTCAAGGGCGGACACGGTCCTCTTGTTCCAGCATCACTTACTCTTAACAAGGCATTGTTCCTGAACACTATTATTGTTTCAGGTTGTCACTTAAAGGAGATGTTACATGTACAGTTACTTCAGAAATGATGGGTTGTTCTGCCCTCAAAAGCCGTGTTTATAGCTTTACCCTTTGCAGAGGATGGCCGGCTGCCACTGCTGCTGGCTGCACTTGGAGGATAGCTGCAGAAAGCTCTTCTTTGACCTAGTGGCTTTTAAAGTTTGTGTTTCCCCTCAAGCACCGTGCTAAGCTGTGAAGTTTGCACAGCCATCTCCACCACTACAAAGAAGAATGCTATGTTTCTTTATAAATTAAAGGATGTTTCATAGCTGAGGTTTAGAGGAGATAGGAGCAGAAATTTCTCTGTAGCTACAGAAAGGTTTCTGTCAGGAGTAGACAATGAGAGCAAAAAGGTTTTGTCAAATTGCTGTATAAATCGTTAGTTAATTATAGGCCTTAATCATCTGTATATTGTCGAAAACAGCTGTGCTTCAAATCAGATCCACTCAGCCAGCTCACAGACTGGCACAGAACTGAAAATAAGGGAGTTTATAATCATAATAATATCTTTAATCTGGTGGCACTGCTGCACACGATGATATTCTGAGAGCGAATCTGATGCAACTTTAATAATACTAGGAAAAACAAAACACAGATGTTCCTAAAGTAAAGGAATTTACAAACAAAGGTACAGAACATTAAAAAGTAAGATTAAAAAGAATTTACCATCTGTAATAACCTTAAAGAATAATAAATCTGACAACCTGAGCCAAATATTTAGAATGCATTTGTATATTTTCAGAACTGCTGTGCTGTTATGGAAAAAAAAAAAAGGTGTCAAACTATCCTACATTCATCAACCTCTCTCACTATCCAAGGCTCTCACCACACTTGGCTCACAGGTGCCAGACCACAGCACAAGCCAGCAGTTGGAGTCCTTCACCCAAGGACTTTCAGCTGCTGTGGAGCACCCATTACCACAAATTTAGTTTTCTGACACTTACATTCATCCTCGGAGTAAAAAAAAAAAATGCAAATTAATACAACATGAAAAACAATTTTAAAAAATTAAATTCAATTCCGATTCTGGGAGATTCAAAGAATGCTCAAGGTACAACTTTATAAAGAAGTTTCATCTACAAAAGTCCTCATCCAGAATGTAGTGGGATAAGGGAGGATTCTTCCATTCGTCCAAGAGGATTTTTTTAATAGAGATGGTCTTGTTCAGATTAAAATACTGCTGTGCATATCTTATACAGGTCATTATGTACAGCCTTCTCATGATGCCATTTCTTTCCCTTTATTTTTGTTAAGCAAGTTATTTCTACTCAGTAGGGTTGTGTAGCCTATAACATGTTGGAGATACTAAATAAGGCTAAGAATTGTTTTCTCCTTCTCTGTCACTACCAGCTACAAAAGGGTAACAATAAATAATCAGTATCTGTGAACCACAGTCAGTCAAAAAATCCCAGTGAACATGTAGCTTGAATTAACTCGTATCCACAAAAAGAGGACAAGTGAAAAGTGTACAGCTGACAAACCTACTCATGCAACTGGCATTGGAAAGCTGTCAGTAAGACAAGAAAAGATAACCACAAAACCTTTTTCCTTAAGTAACCACAAAACAAGGTTCTGGAACTGTACTAGTGATAAAAAGACACAAAAGTACAGCTGCCAGCCCAGCCAGCTGCTGGGAACATCCATGTGACACCAGGACTGTATGACAGCAACCATCTTCATCATCTCTGGGAGGACTCCACTTGTCCTTGCAGCAAGTGGCAGTGGGCCACTTGTTCTGAATTTCTGCAGTCATCCTGCAAAATACAGTGTGCTCCAGAGCTAAGGGGCAAAAAAAAATGTGTGAACACATTCACTATGGTGTTTTTCCTTGGACCAGGCTTCACAAGCTCAAGAAAAGATGGATTTATGGTTCCTGAATTGTTAAGGCCCCCTCTGTTGAACTCAAAGCCAATAAACAGAGGAAAACATGTTGTATAATTTGAAGAAGATGGAACATTTGCTTTCCAGAAGTGGGTGTATTTTGCACTTGGAGCAATTTCCAGGGCCCTCTAGCACTGCAAATGTAAAGTTACTGTGCCCAAAAGCCCTCTGTTTTCAGTTGCACTTGTCAGCCTGATCCAATTGATACTTTAGTCTATGAAGGAGCTGTCAGTTTTCTTTACTGAATGACCCACTTCCATGTTTCCCCACTTTTACTGCTGCTCAAAAAGTTTCTTTGTGTTTTCTGACTGCCATATCTGCTCATTTTTCATCATCTATTTAGATGTTTAATGTTTTATGGTAGGAAGCATCTGTTTGCTGTGAAGAATAGCTAATGAAACAGGCATCCCATCACTAACAGGCATCTGATTGTTAGTCACTATTAATTAGAAAGATGAAACCTTGCTCTCCTCTTTTGTATTTTTTAATAGAAAATTACTTGCTGGCTTTTCTTTTGGTTTGTGTTCCTTTTGTGTTTTGTTTTAAAGATCTCTAATGAGAAAAACAGCACACCTTTGCAGAACAGAGGTAGAAAAGTCTCTAGAAAAGAAGAGCCCTTGCCTTCTTTGAAAGCACATTTATATTCTTACACCACTAGATTTATGTATACAATATTCAGCAGGTGACAGGAAACGAAGATCAACACCAAAAATTGAATTGCTTTGTGAACCCTTCCTCTTGCCTAAATGTCTTAGCATCAAGAAGGCCTGAAGGCCTGACGAATAATTTTCAATTATAAAGTGACACTATATTCCTGAGGAAGGCAGGGTTTCTTTTCAGAGTAAAGTAACTAGTAATGGGCAGTAGGGCAGATATCTGAATAGAAAGCGACTAGAAGATTAGTACCAAGAAGAAAAAAAGAAAGAAAAATAGGAAATATTGGGGGGCGGGGGGGTGTGTGTGGAGAGGGAGGAAATATATATTCTGGTCCAAACAACAAGTCCCTGCAAATTTACACAGTCTAGCTGATTCACTAGAATTAGATTAACACAACATTGCTCATTTCCAAGTGCAAAGTCTGCGTGCAGAAAATGCTTAATGACAATACTAAGAGGAAACTTGCTGAAGCAGTAAGACACAGATGGCCAGAATAAAGTACTGAAACGCCACAGGAGCCAAGTTGTACCAGGGCTGAGATGAGATTTCCCTGTGCACTGATCTGCTCTGTAGAGGACAGAGAGTGACTGGAGAAAAAAGGAAATGTTAGAACAGCTACGTGCAGCAGATTTAGGGATGGAGATATGCCAGAAGAAGTTTCAAAATTTGTTTCTCTTGCCAATAATGAGTAAGCAGATTGAACATTTTAACATATAGATAGCCTTCTGCATGTAGGTAAAAGAAGAATAAAAAAATCCCTTAATCCCTGTATCAAAGACCCTGGGGACAAGGAACATATCAATATGCTATCAGGTATTACAGGATTTATGCTCTCAAACCTTTGGGCATTCTTTGCAAACTAACAGCATGTCCCTGTCAAGACGCAAAGATTTCTTTTTTTCTCATTTGACATGAGCAGGATTTAGGGATTGCTTTAAAATAATGAATATTGTGAAGGAAGGGTGGGGTTAAGCATTAGGGAAATCAAAATCATCCTCTTGGCTTTATTGCAAAAAAATTTGGATTACAAAGAGGCAAGTCATTCAGTTTCATTAGATTGGTTCTTTATATACTTAATACTGAGATTAGACTAATACTACTTTCTCCCTTCTGCTTTTTTGTGACTTGTGTATTTCACTCCCTTGAAGACTGCATTTTCTGCTATACTGGCTTCTCCTAGAATAGAAGATCCTACATCTAAACTGAGGATTTTAGGAATCATAATTCTAACAAGAGACATGTTTGCAAATCTATCATTTGCTAGTAGATTAGTTGTACAGCAAAAGAAAAATATCTCAGAGTTGAGCACAATTACAACACACAGGAATTCATATTTAACTTTTCTATATTAACACTGCTAATTCTATACAGAACTATTTGCCATCTCATTAAATAATTCCCTGAAGGTACATGTTACATGTTTATCCTTACAACAGGATGAAATGAGGCATTGTAGGTAACAAAGCAAAAGTGGTTTTGGATTATAGATAGTCATACTAAGGATTTAAATAGTTCCCTGAAATCAAGGTTGAGCAAGTTTGTCCTGGCACAAATCTTGAATAAAAGGTACACTTACTGCCACTTCAGAGCAACAGGTATCACCCTTTAGTGCCATTTTAGGATATTGGATGCCGTTTTTCAACTATGATCAGCAAAATAAGGTCTGAGGCAAGCAGAGAAGAAGCAGCACATTTACTTTGAAATGGAGAAGTAGAGACAAGACAAAGTGTTTGGGCAGCACTTCCTAAATAGCAGACTGTTACACCTGCCATCAGCACATTTTCAAATGTGTTCCTGAGCAAGGGAAGATAGTACATTGTCCCAAATAATTTACACACTTTATGTCAGAAGCACCTTAATTAAGGCATTTTTAAATGAGTGGCATGTCGATGTTTGACCTTTTTATTTAATAGAGTGACAGAGAAAACTTCTTTGGTTTTGTACATGTAGACATCAATATCCAAGAGACATTTTAGGAGTTTCAAATGAGACAAACTTTCTGAAGATTTCTTGTCAGTTTTGTCAGGAAGTTATTCAGAAATTGTTTAAAGCATTGCTTAAAATCCTGTGAAAGTTACTGCTCCATTACATTCAAAAGACTTTTCCTCCCAGCACTAAACTAAAACCTATATTCACATACCTATTCTGGATGCTGCAGATTAATGATATTTCATCACAGCAACTTGCATAAGTTAAGTTCTACAGACCTACAGATTTAAATCAGACAGTTAAAATGAAACATGGAATTAAACTCATAATCCATACTTGATTGGATTTTGCAAAATTTTGCAACTGTCTTATCCATCATGCTGAGCTTTCCAGTGCTAGACCATAGAATATGCTGGGGACAGTCAGCTTAGTAATCAGGCATCCAGACACAATCTCAGACACTGACAATAAGATCCATGCCTTTATGATCCATGATTTAGGTCTCATTCAAATCCCAGAAAAGTTCCTGATCAGTCTCTTGTCAGTACTGGCATAGACTCAGCTAGCTGAAGTCTCTGTCAGCATTAATGAGGTCAAGTTCTTAGCAAATGTAACAGACAGAAAAGTAGCATTTAAGGAGATGTAAAGATGGATGTATCTATCTAAATTATAGACCTATGCAGTTCATATTGAATTAGAAAAAGAGAAAAGTTCTGAGAAATTAACAGAATAAGTAAACACCAAACAAGGTTTCAATTAATGTAAAAATCATCATCTCTGTTAACAGGTTTGTCCTTCAAGATATTGTTCTACTCCAGTGCCCACTTTCTCACAAACCCTGTGCTCTGCTTGGCTACCAGCAAATGCTCCCATTCCCGGGCTCTTCACCCCCTTTGCAAATACAGCTTCAACAAGCTTCATGTGGGCAACTGCTTACATCCTTTGTTTTTCATTGCTCTTTGGTTACATAAATAGATCATCTCCCTATATGAAAACAGCCTATGAAATCTATGCTTAATATTGGGCATTTTAACATAAAGAATTTATGTAGATGGGCATGTAAAAGCCAAGGGTAGAACAAGACAGAAGTATACATGTAATTAACCCATTTTAAAGGTGATGGTAACTGGAGAATTTTGACTTTCAACACCTAAGCCAAAAGGTACCAGTTCTCCAGATGCAGAGAAATAACTGGATAGCAACTATTATAATTAGCCAAGCATATATAATCATTAATCCTGAACACATATTAATGCAAAATATACGCACTTCTGCAATGATTAATACTGTAGTTTTCTTGCTCCTCAAGCTAGCTCAAGTCATTTTACTACGCTGAAAGCTCTAAGATAGAAAAAAATAAATCATAATCAGCACTAAATAATCTCTACTGAAATGCTACTGAAAAGCCAAGGTTGCCATAACTGCAACCTTCAAATTCTTGTTATGGTGTTTATGCGTGAACCTTTCAGTTCTGGTGGACCTCAATAGAACCTGTTGCTTACCACAGCTGCTGCAGTCACCACGTCCCTCCCTGAGCTGCTAACAGAGATAACAGATATTCTGCCTGATGCATGACCTGCAAACCAAGAACTGCCACTCAAGAAAGCCCAGTGGCCATCTCTCTGACAAAGAAGAGGGAGGCTGGGGCTGCTGCTGCTATCCCAGCAGGCAGTGTCTGGCTGTGACAGTAACTGAGCTGCATAGGAAAGTTCTTCCCACATATATTCTGAACCAGGATTTATCAAGTAGGCCTGGCATCTGACCGCTCTGATAGAGAGTAAAGCCAGGTGTCAGAGACAGAAAGTTATGTTGCTTGAAATAACTGTTAGAAAATTCAGCTGCATTAGTCCCTCTCAATGATTCATTCAGTAATGGTGCTGGATTTTCCTTTGCATACAAACATCCTGTAACAGACTTAGAATAAGAGCCTTATAATAAAAATAATTTGTGTCATAGTAACTTTTTGTTCCAAGTCCAAACTATTAGATACAGCCCACGAAAATAACTCCAGGAGCTGCTGCTCAGAATTAAAAATCCATTCAGTAAAAAATTGTTTCCTATGCCCAAGCACTTTTTAAATACAATTATAAACAGTTCATAGTGCTGTGACTGCAGACAATTGAATTTTAGAAGCAAACTAATCCAAGACATTTTCTGGTCATAGACCACTGGATCCAAAATCGTGCAATCCAATAAAGAAAATGGTATATACCACTGAATATGACTATACTACGTAATAACAATAAAGACCACACCACTTCCTTCACTATTCGTAAAGCCTTCCTTTAAGTAGTCTCATATCTCAAGATAACATCAATCAACTTGTTTCATAACCTCTTAATCAGAACACTTTTTATTTCCATTTTTTCTGTGATCCAGATTTTTCTACTGAAAAAAAAGTTAGAGTGATAATTTAAGTATAGATCAGGTTGTCTTCTTTTTGAACCTGTTTTTGAGATTTCCTCCCTTCTGCATAATGTATATAGCTTATTTACAGCCAGGTATCTCAGACATAGCTCAGAGGCTAAAAATATCTTGAAAATATATTCACTAATATGTGGCAAATTGAACAACTTAAGACACACACTCTAAACAGACAGAGAACTGTGATTTGAGCATGAAAACTAAAGTTATTCTCCTACTGAAATGGTAGCATTCAAAATAGATATCTTGTAGTGAACCCCACCAATTCTGTTTAGATGTGCTTCAGTCAACTTTAAAAAGACCACTTTTAGAGGAAAGAGAATTAACCAAATTTAAGGACACAAATTGGCTAAAGAGAAAAAAAAATAAAAACCAGAGTGTGCATCTGTCTGATGAGCTATTCTTCCCTAAGGAGGAAAAAGTGACTACTGTCTAACATTTATCATTGCTAGAAGCATCTAAACAGAATAACTGAATTTTTCTAAACCATCGTGGTCAACCAACAAATAACAGACATATTGTTCTGAGCCATGGTAATTCACAAGAGATAAGATTCGAACGGTTTTTTTAGATAGATGCAGAGGACACAACAGGAATTTCTTAAGCAGTTCTACCTTTGTTTGTAGTTGCATTCAGTTGGTCAATAAGATAGAATAAGATTATTATTAATACATCACTGTTTCCTGTTGGCTGGCTGCTGACAAGCTTGTATTGTTCATTGTTGCTGTTGTCCAAGTTCCCATATTTTCATTATTATTCTACCCCTCCGCAATCTTTTTTTTTTTTTCTGGATACCCTGGGAAATGTCTGGATTCTGCATGATTAAAGTTAATGGGAGCTTTGCCATCAGCTTCACTAAATATGGGATAATACTCTGTGCCAAATTCCATAAACCTTCTAGTAAGCCACAACACCTGTTTTCCTTCTCCTCCCATGCCCCGTTTCTCTTCATTGCACATTTTTTTTCTCTGCTCTGACACTTATTAATCCATGCACTCTATCCAATCAATCACATTCATCTTTCTTCACCAGTTATGTTGTTGTTGCTCTGTGGCTGAAATTACCAGGGCAGTGTGAACTCACTTATAAAAGTGCTACTTTTCATTTTGCCAAAATAACGTCAGTGTATCACAGAACACCAGTCTAAAATGGTATGCAATACCTTTTCATGCATCTTGATCTGATTTTAATTTAACTTTCAGTCCCACTTGGAAAATCACCACCTTATACATTTCTTTCTAAAACCTTCTTATACCCAAGTGTTAAATCTTTGCTATTGTTCAGCCTGTGAAATTCCAGTCTTCCCTTCCTAGCAAATGTAATGAACATACTTTACTATTTCTGCCAAAATGTTTCAACATTTAAACTTTAGCAGTTCTTCATTCTTTGTGTTAAAACCCTTCCTAGAATTTTTAGTTCAGCTCCTCTTGAGCTTAATTAAACACATGTCTTCTAAAAACACCTATTGAGACAAGCAGAACAAGTGGAACTGTCTTAGGAAAGCATAGAGCCACAGCTTTAGAATAATAGTGACTAAGCAGAGGGGAAGCAAAGACGATCATTTGGCAATGATCACTCGGGTCAACAGTTTCAAATATGGATTATTCATGGGGGGAAGAGACCAAAAAAAAAAGAGCACTTCGGGAACAGTTGGTTTCTTATTGAAGCAAGACCTACTGCCCTGTCTCTTTAGCATATTCTCTCATTTGTTAAGACCTTTCTCTAGCTGTGTGAATGTAATCGACTACATCTCCAACATGTGTGACAGGCCAAGCAGCAGGTGAAGGACATCCTTTATTCAGTTCTGTCTGACTTTGACTTTATTAGAGTGATACATCATTCAGGAATCAAATTAATGTCTATCCCAAGAGATGTATTGTGGGGCTCGATATTTACTCTAAGTGTTCTTTGAATTTGCTGTCTACAGAAACAAAGTGCAATGCCATTATCAGAAAATTTATTTTCTCCTATTGGAGACTACTCTGTGAAAGCCAAGTTTCTACTCCTGGTAGTTTATAAGATGCCAGTTTTTTGCCCTCACATATTTTTGGCTTGGGAAAAAATGAGCATCTACAGTACTAAGTAAAGAGCAAAATATTGTACATTCATTCAAAATCTAGCTAAACACACAAAGTTCAGAGTGCAACTGCTAAATGCCTGTAGCTAACTCCCTGCTTTTTTAAGAGGTTAGGACACTGCCTAAGGGAGGTAATGACATAGAATATTTCATAATAGTAAAATTGGAGCTGATTTTTACATCTTTACCATTAATTCCCAAATGCAGAATCAAGCGGCTTAATCCAATCCAACATCAGCACCAGGTTGCTGGCATGTCTGGTAAAGTAACCTGAACTGATCTGTCAAAGAAATCACCCTTCAACCTTGCTGCTTTCAGTGTACCATATTTAATTTTTAATCATTATTTCTCCTTCTTTTGAAGATAAGACTCAAGATTAAAAGAAGCAAAGTAGCTTTAAAACACTTGAAGCAGAGCTCAAGGTTTAAACAGCAGTATCCATACAAACAGAAAATCAGGTAGAGGGATTCTTGTCATTTCCAGGTAGATATAAAAAGAAATTATGGAAGTAACTCCCTCAAATGCAGAAAATAAATTTTTCTCCCGAGCAAACAAACACACTAGAGACAGAAAAGAGATACTACTGCTTCCACAGCCATCACCACTCACTGGCTTCCAGAGCTGCTGTTCACACCCCAGCATCCAGATTGGGGCAAAATTCACTGCAGATGTTGCTCTGTGAGAGTTTTTTATTTCCTCATCTTACTTCTATCAACAATTCTTCTTTTCAGTCCTCTCTTAGGCCTCGATTCTTTTCGGTAACCAATATGCTGAAAATTGAATAGTAGTTTAAGCTCTTGGGAAATTTAGAAGTATGTTAGTAGTATTCAAGTTATTTTACAGGTACAGAAAGTAGGAATGATGCTTTTACTGTATTGTTTCATCCAAATAATTCCTTTATAGAAAAAGAAAAAATTTTTAGGTATTTTTCCCCTATTTATAACTTGGGGGGGGAAAGTCAGTACTTCAAATGTTAAACAGCTTTCTTAGCTTTTTATTTCCCTCTCCTTCCCCCCCACCTTTTTTTTTTTTTTTTAATCATTTTAAAAATCAGATGTTTTTGAACCATGGAATGATCTGCTTCAGGGTAGGTTTTAATCTGGGTCACCATGCTGCAAAGTAGTACTCGGAATATTTCTTATCTAAGTTTCTTTCTATTTTGAAAGTTTGTTCCGTACAACAACCAACATCAGTCCAATTGATATTCTGCTAACCCCTCAATGCACATTTGTGCACACACACACACACTATAAGCTTGTGAGTTTATGGCAGTGCAATTTACTTCAGTGTCAACTGAATTGTATAAAACCCACTTGCACATCAATGGGATCACCCATTGTGAATCGGTTTTGTGTAGACAGCGAGTAAATCACCTGATAATCTGATGAGGATGGACTGTGTAAATAGTCCCACAAAGAGCAAATGTGCATAGAAAGGGCAATAAATTGGAATGATGGATGGGACAAGCACCATGGTAAGATCAAAGACAGGAGGCTGCAGCAAGCTTTTTAATCAACAGACCTTGCACTCCCATTAACCACTTCCTGTAAACGCTCTCTCAGCACTCTGAATTGGAGATTTTCCACTTTTTTTTTTTTTTTGCCTTATGCCATTCAAGTTCAGTAGGATACAGCCTCGAGCAGCATCAGAAACCAGTTGAAGTGCAAGCAAGATCTGTCTGAGGATGTGCTTGCTTGAGTTAGGCAGCTCTGCACTTTGCTGCTGAGGCTTCTGCCACCCTGGCCTCCTCCCGGGTTTGTCTGCCGCACACAGACCTTCACAGAAGTTATTAGCTAAAATTGTGACTGCATTCTTTGGGGGATCAGGGTACCAGGAGCTGACACTTGCCCATCCCCAAACCCTCAATGCTGTAACATGCTTTGTTTCACAAACCAGCATGGCAGTTTTGCCAGACGAGATCAGCACACAGAATGAGCGCAGGCTGCCCCTGCCTCCCTTCATCATCTTGTCAGAGCTGTGCTTACGCTGCTGCCACTAATCTTGAATTGGCTGTTGGTCTAAGTTTCCAAGTTCTCTCTCTGCCTTGAAAAACTGTTTCCATCTTCCCTTCTCAACTAGTACCTCCTCCACCCCTAAACTCACTACCTCTGCTGTTCCCTTCTCAAGTATCTCCTAGCCTTTATCCTTCTGGTACAATAATCCGTTGCCAACTTAAACACACTGTTTTTTTCCTTCTCCTTGAATGGCAATCACTCCCTTTTCACCCACCAGAAACTTCTTCCTAAACCCAAGCTCCCTTCCCAGGTGCCCTCCTTTATTTCATCTTCCCCAGATTTTTGTTTCATTTCTCAACAGTAGTTGGCTGCAATGGCAACTGCTTCTCTCATCTAATACTGCAATGAATTTGTACAAGATACCAGAAGATAGTTCTGAAATGCAATGAGAAATGTTTGAATACTTGCTACTCTTTCTTCTTCACCAGATTGTAAGTAGTTTAATTACCTAGAGCTTTACAAATACTCAAATTATCACTATTATCACTTCTTTCTCTCAAATTTTTCATAATCCTACAGATGTTTCAGCTACCAGCAGACACAAAATATGGCTTCTTAGAGAGGAAAAGAAAAAAACAAGCAAGCAAGAAAAAATATTGCTCTTTTCACCTAATTCATGTGTTTTCCATCATAACATGAGCAAGACTTAATATTTTATTGTTTATTTTTACCACCTCTAGTCCTTTTTCTTTGCATTTTGATTTCCTTCCACTAACAGAATTAGCAAGCATGCTGATTGTGCCTCTTCAGAACAAGGTCACTTCACCTTTCTGTGCAGCATAAACACAACCATTGCCTAGGATGAGGGAGAAGGAATTCAGCATTCAACATAGGCATGATGTACTTTCAATAAATTTTTGTTTCTATATATCCATGTAGTACATATACAATAACATTAAAGATTTTTCATACTTTAGAAAACAGCCATGTATTTGTATACTGAAGAAAAAGAAAGGTATTTTCTCTGTGTTGGTGGGCAGGAGGGGTTTTTTTTGGTTAGTTTGTTTGTTTTGTTTCATCCTTTTCTCTCTAGAGTTTACAGCATAAAGATTGAAGATTGTCAAAGAGATTTTTAATGAGATGCCCTCACTTAGAGGGCATAACCATTATCACCATCGCTCAACAAGGTGGGTTTTTTTAAAAAATCATTTCGGAAAATGCTTCAAGAAAGCCCATACCTCTTCACAGCCCACATGGTATCCTCAGGCACATTTACTCCAAGTCTGGCTTCCACATACCTTAGCTTTTGATGACCTCATTCACAAAGCAGGCTCCCTGAATAAGCCAAGACATCAAGGCAAATGCTTAAAGAAACAACTGCTCAACAAAGGGTTGCAAGATTTTTTCCAAAACACGCAGGTCGAATGATTGGAAACGTGAACATGAAAATGATTACTGCTTAGATTTTCTGGACATGTCTTGCTTTCAAGGTAATAGTCATATGGCTTTTCTCTCCAGGAATTTTAGTCAGCTGCTCTGCATCCGCTCAACCCAAGAGCTCTGCAGAGCACCATAAGTACTGTGGGCATTTATTGCTACATTTGTCAAGGTTAGTTTTTTAACTCACTCCACAGCTAATGCATTTTAATCTAGAAAACAAAGTCATATAGGAAAGCTGCCCAACCTGAACATTGTAACTAGACAAAAGATGCAGATTTGCAGTGGGAATTATCTCTACAACTATTTTCATTGTAGGAAATAGAACCTCATAATTAAATAAAAATTTTATTATAAAAATTTTAAAAATGAGGAAGGCTTTGAACTTACAGGAAGGAAAATACATCAACCAACCCTAATACTTGATAGGTCAGGGTAAATCCAATCTAAACAGAAAAAAATACATGATACTGCAATCATCACCACAATCTGACTATCTAACTGAACAACAAAGAAAAGAAAAATACAAATCACATCAGATTCATTACTTTTCACATAAAGAAGTGTAAAGAGCAACAAAATGAAAACAAAAATTCAGGTGGAAATTGTAAAGCACTAAATGGGATGAGATTCTATAAGTGACATAGAGACGGGCTGACATTCCACTGCAAAACAGTTATTTTAGCATTTCATTCATCCATGATTTATTAAAGGCTTCTTACTTTTGGTTTATCTTGAGAATCTTTGATCAAAGAGGGACAAATAGAAGTTTTCATTTTTATCTCAATAAGTCAGTAATTCCGGAATCAAATCAGTTTACCAGTGAAGCCAATTTTTTCCCCCCTCTTCCTTAAGAAAACCACTTTGCAGAATTTGCTAGTAATAACTGTGAAAATTAGTTATATAGAAGATTTATGTCTGGAGGCTAAACCAATTACACTGACCCTTCCCTCTTTACCTAGTACACATTCTTTATATGTTAAAATACAACATATAGAAAGGCTTCTGCTCTTTTCCAACACCTGGAACTGTGCAGTAGCTTATAAAGCAAGGAAATTAATCTGATATAGAATATTCTGATGATTTAAGATTATAGCTCCAAAATTACAGAGTGAAACAATCAGTTTGCATAGGTTGCCTTGCTTTTCTACACTCAAGCAGACTGCTGTTCAGTTTGTGAAAAACTTAATTGTGTAAAATTAATCCCTTTAATATAGTAATCTTCTGCTCTATATGCAGGTATGAAGACATCTTTTATCCAAGGCTGTTAACATTATACCCCAAAGGAATCTCTCACTCAGAAACCAAAAAGATGAACAACTTTGTGTCAAAGAGTCAAATCAAAACATAAATCAAATAACAGACGCTAAAATACATTCTTTAACTAGCTGTGGTCAAAGAGAGATATTTTTAATATATTCATAATAGGCCTTAAAATTAGTATTTTTAACTTGCTGACAATATGACAGTAATAAAATGTCTCCAACGAAAGATTCCCAATGGTATGCATAGCATTAGGAATGGAGGAATTTATTCTGTGGCCCCTTCAGCAATCAAAAACACCAAAAGGATTTCACGGAGAATTTTCAACCAACTTTTATCTAAGGCCATACTACCAAGGCAGGGAAAGCATTTTCCATAAATTAATGAATTAATTCAGTTTTAACTTTCACTTTCTGTTTCACCTTAAAAGAAAGCCCTGAGGCACGAAATGCTGCATGCAGCACAACACAAACTCATTCTGGTTTGTAATAGAGGTCCCTGCTCAAGGATTGGTCCACTATCAACCTCCACTACAAGAGCAGGTCCTTGCTGGAAAAGTGGCTAAGGAAAGAATCACAGCACAGGAGCTTACATCACATTAGAAGACAAAAAGGAAGATGCCCCTTGAACTTGAAGAGTCCAAGGCCAGGCTGGATGTGGCTTTAAGTAACCTGGTCCAGTGGAAGGTGTCCCTGTCCATGGCAGGAGGGTTGGAACTAGATGATCTTTAAGGCCCTTTTCAACCCAAGACATTGTTTGGTGGTATGACAGGTACAGTCAGGATAAATACAAGACAATGATTAGTCATGCATGAAATGCAATGTTGCACATTTCTGTATTTTAATGTGTATGTTTACATTCATCTTCTCTGTTGAGAAATCAATCAATTGAATGTGTGACGGGGCAAAGGATAGGTACCAAGAAACAGTAATACCAAACAAAGCCATCACAGAATTTTTTTAAAAAAGAAAAATCTAAATATTTCTGTTCATTCCCTTTGAGCTAATATACAAGTTCCTGTTCTCTGTATGTTCTAACCAGTGAGACAGGAGGAGGCAAAAGGTAATGAAAAAAAGCAAATGGGTGGATATAACAGAAATAATAAGCAGAGATGGAGGGGGGGACTGTTCTGGGGGGAAATACTAGAATAATTAATGGGGAGATAGAAAATGAAAACCTGAAAAACAAAGTTGAGCAGCTATTTGGGATATAGACTGATCTTTGACACGGTGGATTCTTGAAGGTCGTGTGGGATTACTGATAGTTGCCTTCTGTTACTGCAGCTCTTCATGCACAGACACTACAAATACTGAAGAAAACCACCTGGCATCTCCCACTAATATTTCATTTACTGAAAATTACATCAAGAATTTCACTAGGAAGCATTTAATTATGATTGCACAACAAAGCTAGCTGCAAAGGGGATCAACTGAATCTAAATTTAGATTAAAAGGTCAACGTGTTAGAATTGCAATATTAACTTTTTCTGTTATTCTTCAAAAGCTGCAACACAATTTCCCTGTTTGATTCTTAATGACAGTAGTGCTACAAAAGAATCAATTCGAATCAGAAGCACAGATCTCCCTTACTATTTACATAGTATTTAAATATTATAATTTTACTTATTTAAATAGTATACTATTTAAATAGTATATGAATATTATAATATTATACTTACACTATTTAAATAGTATATGAAACAAATAAATAGTAATAATACAAAAAAACCCAGCAAAACAAAACCCCAAACAAACAAAAAAACCACACAAAACAATTGAGAAAAAGCTTCTCCCTATAGTACAAAGCCTTACTGAATATTCAGCACTGGTTCTAGATGAATGAGGCAATCACCTAAATACATGAAAAGCTACAGTACAGTACATGTTAAACCAAATACTATCACAGGTTTATCCACACCTGAGCTAAACCCAGAAAGGCACAGCAAAGTCTGAGAAAGAGGTGAACCTGAGATATACATGCAACAGAGCTTCCTTATGTCCCAGAAACATTATCAAGCTATTACACAGGCTTTTGCTCATCAGACAAAAAAAGAGGAAATGAAAAGGGAACATCTGCAATGTCTGGAGTATTCTAAAGGGAATATACGGGAAGGATGTTTCAAAGCTATTTGAGTTAGGGTCAAACAGGGATAGGAGATGAAAAACCTAATAAAGGTTAAACTACATATGGAGTTTACATTCTGAAATAATTATTAAGCTCTGTGACAAATAAATGCACTTTTCTGAAAACCATTAAACAAATGAGAACAAGCAAGACACTAATTCAGTGGTCTTTTACTGATCTAAAATGGTACTGTGTTTTATTCCTTGTTAGAATATTTGCTCACTGTAAAAGAGTTAAGGTATAGCTATTACTTTGAAAGATCTCCTAATACCTACCCGAAAGCACTTTTTATTGATTTTAAGGTAACCTCTTTAGGCAGGTATTAGATTGCCATCTAGTGTACACAGTATATATTGTAAATCTGTTTCCCAGAGTTTACATCACATAAAAAACCTGAATTTCCCCTTAGCTGGCTTTCCTCAATGCATTTTATCTTGAAGTAGAACAGATTTCTTCCAGGCTACTCAATCCCAAGAAACCTGAGACTGGTGCTAATGTGAAATTCAGCACCATTTTAAAAAGCACTATTCCAGAAGCAGCCACTTGCTGAGCCTCAGCGTCTTTGGCAGGTACATCCAACTGACAGTTTTAGGAATTTCAACTGTTCTCATGCAGGAACAGGTGATTTGGGTTCAATGGTCCTCCCTTGGAGGGGACATAGACTCTCATCCCTGACAGCAACACAGCTACCCCTCTCTGGAGCAATACTGGGTGGAGGAGAGGGGAACAATCCCAGTCTTTCTGACGTAATTAATTAAACTGTTATCGGGACAAGGAGTGGTTAAACTGCACTGACAAACCCTTGGATGGCACAGGGGCAGAGTCCACTTGGTGCAGACAAAGGACTGCTCCACACCATAGTTGCAGGGTGTTCCTACCATGCACCCCAAGCCATGAATCACTGCTCCAGGCAGACACATGGCAGTTTCCCAATCCTGCTCTAAGAAAGTCTGGGAGACTGGAGTTTCCCAGAGCTCACCACTCTGTGTGAGCTGTTAGCAGCTACATTTCCCACCTTTGAGCACTACCATCCCCTGCATTCCTTGGTAATGGTGGCTGAACTCCCCAGCTGTGAACACTGCTGGAGGCACATGTTGTGTTGCATGGAGGCAACACCATACTGTGTAGAAGCTGCACCACAAAATCAAAATCAAGCTTTTTGCTCACTGGAAAAGAATATCACCTATTTTTTGGCCTGTGAAGAGATAAGCTACCAAAGTATAGTACAGAATTTTATTTAGAGCTGCAGAGATCAGGCTTCCAAATTCTAAAACACAGAAAAGTATCAGATTTAAATGCTATGGATTTTTCCATTTCTTCTTGACTAACTTCAACCAGCTTGTTGCATGTACATAGCAAACGTGTTAAGATAGTTTTTAGACTATTCATAAAAATTAGTTTAATAATCAGTTTTAAAAATTGATTTCTGGTTATCAAGTTCCACTTAAGACCAAATGAGTGAGGCATTCTGTTTATGGTATAGGAGAGGTTAAGAACAGGAGACATTTAGGTGCTTGTAAAAGTGGAACTTGGCCATCTTGAAGTGTTGCAATGACTGAGTGCTGAGCAATGCCCCACCACTTTGAATACTCCAGCCTCACTCCAGTTTAAGGATCTGAGCTTTTGCACCCAGACCTAGACCTCTGAACCATATTTCCCCTGTATTTATGGTAAGATTTATCTTTTCTGGAAGAGTTCTCTTGAGACACAAACTTACACAGGTTCAAAATGCAAAGGTTAACAACTTATAAGACAGAGAAAGCTACAAAGGAACACATTGCCCCGGCACAGAACATGAGAGGCCCTGGCCACCAAGGTCTCCTCCAGAAGGCCACTGAGCACTCTCACCTTCCACCCATTCCTTCCCTGGCTACCGTGTGCTGCAGTGAATGCTGAGTGCAAAAGAAAGAAAAAATGGTTTCACACTCACCCCATCTGCCAATGCACCTGAGAGAGATACAGGCTCTTCACTGGAAAGAAAGAACAGGAAAAAATCCTTACTATTACCAGAAAAGGAAGTGGCCTCTGCTTTCAAAACCCAGCTTCCACATTAAGAAACTGAGGAAGCTCCTTTAAGCCCCAATGCCAGTTACAAATACCAAGTTATACAAGAACTGGCTACAGCTGGTTTTTTTCAGTGTATTGCCATTTTAACAATATAGCAAGAGCCTAATTTTATGCATAAATAAAGATATTTTAATGCATAGTAATTCATGCATAAATAAACCAGATTTTACCTTCTTTTTTGCTAGCTGTTGGGGCTTAAATTACTAGTTCTCCTTGTTAACACATTTGCTCACTTTACTGGTCTCATCATGATACTTTGCACTGGGTGTAGTAACAAAAATGCATTTAATAGACTCTAGCCTTTTCTTTGGCCACTGTATTACCCAATTATATTTGTTGTTCCTATAATTAACATTCAAAATATATCCTTTATCAAATTCAGTTTTTGTTTGTTATGACCCACAGATATTACTTACACTGTGCTTCAGGATGTGGACACTCATGGAGCCCATAACCAGCTGGCCTAAGGGATGGAGGTTGGCAAGCGCCCTAATTAATTTCAGTCCAAAAGAGTCAAGTTAGCAAAACCCCACTGTTTTAGCTAACCAATGCCTTTTAAAATGAAACACTACACTGGCTCAGTCAGCAGATTGGTCCCTTCCAGCAGGAGGGGAGGTGAAGGACAATTAGGGCTGATAATGTCTCTTGTTAGTACAGCTGTTGGGCATTAGGCCATGAGAAAAGGTAGCAAGTGTAAATAGACTTTCAGGGTGATAATAATTCCTTTTTTCTTTTCTAAATATGTTAAACACTAATTCAGCAAGATACTGATACTGTACAATCATCAACCATGTAAATATTTCCATTCTCTTCAATAGGACAGCAACTCAGCTAAGTCTTTAGTATTAAAGGCTGGAATGAGCTATAGATACAGAAGTAGTGAAAGATTTTAGCACACCACTTCCATCCCCTCCTTTGGACTGTTTTCCTTATTCTATCACTATCCTTAAACTTATTTCAGCCCTAAATTCACAACTTGTCATAGGCAGGCACAGTACCAACCAAGTTAGTTCAGATATATCTTTAGCCTTTTGGCTTGTAATTAGTAAAAGTTGTCATTGCTGTAACCGGACTTCAGTTCCTCACCCATTTACCAGAAATAAAAGCACTTGCAAATTATTATGTGATCACCAGCTTACTCCATAATGAGTTAATAAAATAAACAGAGATTTTCTTCAGAGAGCAAGATGTAAAAATAAGGAAATTCTTTTTATAACATGTTGTAATATCTGCCTTATTTTTCAAAAAAAGAAGTAAATTTTGGTTAACTGAAGAAAAATATTATAATCAGAAAAGATTATATATAAGTGGATGCTTGATAATTTTCTAATAACATTTAATTAATTGGTTGGGGTTTTTGATCTGAAGTGGAAATAGCATGCTGTTTAAAATTCAGAGGAAAAAGAACTTCATGATAGAAGCCTAATAACACAGAGAATTCAGTGGCATACAATTGATGAGCCTCAATTTGTTTGCTAGCTCTATCAAGGCTACTCAGCATTTAAGTTAGCAGCCAGTTTCTCATTTACACTCTGCTGGCATGGGAAAAATGTTATTCTAAGCAAGCAGAGGAGAGACAAGACACTTCTAAAGACACTGTTCTACTAATTCCTAAGAACAGAGGATGAGGCTTGTACTAAGAGCCCTTCTGTGTGCCAGTTTGATGTCAAACATCAGCGGGCTGAAGTCAAACAACAGGTTTCTCAAGCTGCTCACACTATAATCTTAGTAGAAAGTGTTTGCCAATCATATGGCCACACACAAATTTTTGTAGTAAAAGTATACAGAAAAACATTATTTCTATCCATCTACAGACCCATTTCCCAAAGGCCATAACTTGTCACTGGACATCCACCACAGTGGATGGCAAACTCGACCACTGAATTTAGCTGTGGGGGATGTATGTTCTCACCTGGAAGAGGATTTTACGTCCTTGTCCTAAAAATAACATTTTTCATTTAAGCTTCTGCAGTGTTTTTCATGGTTACTATAACATTTATTTATTAATAAATGAAGCAGTAAAATATTGGAGGCAAAATTTTAACACAGAGGGGAAAAATTTAATGGAATTTCCTACGGCAGTTGTGAGGGTTTTATTCACAGAAGGGGCAGCCATTTCGAATCTAATAACCAGATGTGTCCAGAACTCAGTGTTTCCAAATGTTTCAGGTATGTGAGGTTTCAGAACATGACACATTGTTCCAAAAATGCACAGAGGAGAGGAAATGGGTAATTGGGAGGGAAATGTGCAGTAGTAGCACGTGCCAATCTGCCCTTGCTCCACACGGGAAAGCTGGAAAGAGAATCTTTGTGGTGGAAAAAAAAGGGGCACAAGGTCATTTTCTACTCCCAAGGATGACATTTATAATCCAGAGTGATTCCACTGAACTCAATGGATTTAAAACAGAGTGGAAAATGGACTCTGGCAGTTACCTCTTTTTAATCACAATGGGAGGCAGACAGTCAGTTCAGCACATATTTAGTCTCTCCTCCTCTCTAGGTAAGGGCAAAACAGGTGCTTAAAATACCTGGATTTGATGTCTTGCAAAATATTAGAGTAGGGTGATGCAGAGGATAATCATCTCATCCTGTTGTATTTGTCCCATCTCTCTAGCACAGGATGCTGCCCAGCAGGAGGAGTGGTTTGAGACACAACATGTATCTCCCTTCACAGAATTTCAAGGTGGAAACATAATAGCATAGATATCCAGATTCTCTTTTAGTTCTGGTAATCAAGTAATAATTATGAGATATTTAGGGATTTACACAGTTCTTAATTTTATGATTAGATATTCCACATACTTTTAATCCAAGTTCCAAGGGAGTTTGTAGCCTTTAGTTAGTTTGTTTTTTAGTTTTTCAAAGAAATGTTTTCAAATATTAAAGACTTCAGGGGAAAAAAGAAACTGTAACAGGAAATGTTTGCACAATTTTTATCTTTTTATCTTTTGGTTATTTTGATCAGCAGCTTTCTACAGGGAAAACATTCTTTAGAAAAGCATGACATGAAAATAATTGAGATACATTGCTTGAACTTGAGCACAGATGAGAGTTGAAACACTGTATGGGTAAGGCCTGTCATGTCCACACAGCTATTTCCCATTCTGTCTCTTCGTGAAGCCTCTTCATAACCTCATTGTAAACAAATCATTATGGGCATATATATTACACAGAGGTAGAAATTACACTGTTGATATGACCAAAATGAATGTGAACTATTGCTTCAAAATATTCCAGCAAGTTCCTGCTTGGCTGCACAGAACACAGACTCACAGCTGGTATATATTGGAATATCTCTGCTACCATCCCCACAGCACTGGTGGCCATTGTGGACCTTCAACCTAATCTCAGTATTCCAAAATTCCAATGCATAATCAAGTTTTAAGGTTTCAACATCATTTCTAGAAGAAATATCTGGAAAACTTCAAATGAAAATATGTGCCTGAGATCGGCAGAATCTAAGTAACAGAAGCTGTGACTCTGGTATTAGAGGAAATATTGCTAAGGAGTTTTAGTTTCTTAGTTGATGATGGGGAAGTGTAAAGAAGAGTGAATCAAACAGAATCCCCTTTTTAAGCTTGCCCTCCTCCCCATCTATTATCTAGTCAGATGAGAAAATCCACAGTACAATTGTGCACAAAGAAAATTATGTGGCTTAAAATATAAAGTATGGTGTGACTTTGTTATTCTCCTTCACTGTACCTTCAGGGTCTCCAAAAACACAGAGCCTTCCAGTTCTCAGCTCCAGCTGTAGGCAAGAAAGAGTTCCACAGGATATGCTCCTGGATGTTTGTGTTCTTAGCTGCTCGCCTACAGTTAATGAAGCTTATCCTGATACTTCCTCTCATTACCAAGCATGGTTTTGATTCTGAGATTAAGACTATCCACGTTGTAATTCAAGACTATAAAACAATAAAGCAGCAGTTCCAACTATTTGGAAGAGTAATTTTATTAAATATTGAAATTGTTGTGGTGGGGATTAGGGTAGGTCAAGCAAAGTGATTTCATGGATCATCATCTCTTGGAGGAAAAATATGCCTTGCAAGGCAAAATGAGAAATTGAATAAAACCATGAGAATCAACTACAAATGACTGTAATATGCCAATAAAAGTGCTGGTCCTTGCACCCCTTTAAAAGTCTTTGTTTCCCTTTTGTGAGTGCTTTTTCATGGTTTGCACAGTATTCACCTAAGGAGCCATTTGTCTAAAAGAAATTTTAAGCTATCATGGAATAGTTTGGTCTAATATAAGAGACTTAACAATATGAGGAACTGAACTACAT
This sequence comes from Sterrhoptilus dennistouni, assembly GCA_013397095.1. Classification (NCBI taxonomy): domain Eukaryota; kingdom Metazoa; phylum Chordata; class Aves; order Passeriformes; family Zosteropidae; genus Sterrhoptilus; species Sterrhoptilus dennistouni. The sequence goes on along the minus strand of VWZU01008465.1, from coordinate 493,286 downwards.
TCTATGATCACACCTTTCTAGTCCCATCTTCAAGAAGAATAATTCCTGAGTGAAAATCTGGTAGAACATGAACTCATTGCCTTCAACAATTTCTGTCTAAAAGCCCAGAATAATGATGTTGTTCAACAGAAATAATAAAGCTGTGCATGCTCTGTGACTCCATGACTTTCTATTACCACCAGCAGCTTAGTTTTGCCTTTTAAGTAATAGATTTCATTGTATCAAAACCTTTTTCACATTTCCTGGCGTGGAAACCAGCACCTTCTGCAGTGCACAAGTCTTATCAGTATTTTAACATCCATCTTGGGCGGTATTAGAGTGAAAAAATAAGGGAATGGAGAAAGAAAAAGTACAAACTACCAAAGTGGGCAGAAAAAAAGTCTGGCTTCGACATCTCATCCCTCCCCATGGAAGTAGGTGTATTTCTGAGGAATGCAGACTTGCAGTACAAAATATTTTCTTGGATATTACGGGAGTGAAGCTGCTAACATTAAAAATACCATGCAAGCAAGCCAGTCTTTAATTAGTAAATTCTAGGATAGTGCAATTCCAAGAAAACTGAGAAACACGTAAGACTGAAGGAGGAGAGAAAGCCCTTTAGAGCATTTTGAATGATCTGAAAATCAAACACATTTCTGTAACACTTCAGCAGGTTCTGTTGTGTTTGAAAATTCAGTTCAGAATCAAAGCTAAAAAAAGTCTCACTCAGCCTCATTCAGATCACAGATAGTAAGGGAAGTAACTCAAAAGCAAGCACGGAAAATCAATACCCAGATATTTTTAACAGCATACAGATACTGCCCATGGAATCCAAGCCTGAATTTTCAGCATCCTGTAATTAATGAATCCAAAAATGCTCTTAGATTAAAGAAGCAGAAACTCAAAGGGATGCATGATTATCTAAAGTCTCAGGAAACAATTAAACCAGGTGGGACAATCAACCAAAAGGGCAAACCCCATGAAGAATAAGCAGCTCAGCCAAGGAACACAAAAGCATTTAAACAGCTTATAAGAAGGACAACAGTCTTGCTTAAAAAAAAAAAATATTGTTATAAAAAATCTACTGCACACAACATGAATTATCTCAAAGGCAAATTAGCCTCACTGAGAAAATACTGAACATAAGTTCTGCTTCTAAGTTTGCCTAGTTTCAGCTGCCAACTATTTGATCTTGTTCAGCCTTTCTTTGCTAGACTGTGGTTTCAATTATGTGGCTACATTAAAAAAAAAAACTATGAAAATAATAAAAATGCTTTTAAGTGTAAATATTATACTACAAAATATCAAAGATCTGAATTTTCATTTTTATAAAAGCAAGAATCAAGTTGAAGCAAAATAGTATGTTTTTCAATATTTTACTCTTTACCTTTCAATAGCCCTTTTTGATATTATTTTTCAACCCACAGTTTCCAAAGGCACCTAGAGGCATCTAGGAAGCTTTATCATAAATGAATTATTTTGGTACAGAAATATTCATAGCCATATTTTTCTATTTTTTTTTTTAATTTTTATTTGTTGTATTTTGAAATTCATCATGTTTTCTATTTTTATCTTGGCTCCAATTTACTTAAATTTTAAGTAAGGGATTTGAGATTAATTACTTTGGAAACAGTCTGTGAATACATCTGCATATTTAAGTGCTTTGTTGAAAAAAAATCACTGAATAAAAATTTCATTCTTCCGTGCCACTTATTCAAGTCTATTATATATAATTATCATTTTTTTCGTTTGAACTTTGTTTTCCTGGCAACTATTTATCTGTGAATTCTTAACATAATGTGCCAGCAACTTATGTAAACCCACAACCAATATGACTGCATATTTTTAATGTTAATTTGAATTTATCTTGGCATCTTATAATACCATCCAGTGCACTGGCAAACAAATATTGAATGACTTAACATGGGATGTCCTCCAAATTTTGTTTCTTTTCAGTGGAAATTCCCTGCAAGCTATGTCTAACTTTTCAGACATTACAAAAATGATCAGAAGATTTTGCAGATGTTTAACATCTTGCATGTTACACATACGTTAACAAGCATCTGATGTTGAGTCCTGTCAGACATACGTGGAAATAAAAAGCTGAAGGCAGAATCTGTATTTATTTGGAAGGTCATTTATCATGTCCTGCTATAACAAGAAGTTTCATTTTGTCTTTCAGTTTCCAGAAGAAGGCATAAGAAAGAAAGCAGTTCTTTTGCAAAAGCCCTGCTAAAACAGCTGGTAAGATTCCTAGGTCGAAATGCAATAAAGGATTAATCTCTACAGGCTTCAGCAGAGTGCATGACGGGCACCTGGTGCCTCAGAGGCAAGGCAGGGCAGCCACACAGTGTGACACGGCCATAGCTACAGCAGAGCTGTATCATACCCATTGAAAAACATTCTTGCAAGCACTAGCTGGATCCCAGGCTTCCATAGCCCCTTTTCTGAGGTGGCTGCCTGGCTCTCACAAATCAAGGGCACCTTTTGGTGCACCCGCTAGGAGCATCCAGCCCCCTAACACAAGGAGTTCACTTACCTGCCATAGGTGTCTAATTTAGAAATTATTCATAAAACAAGGAGCCTGCCTTCAAGGATTTCTGGGCAGTTAAATGAATAAAATAGCTTAGGGAAGATGAGGTACATTCTTGCCCTTCTCCCTTGCTCCCACACACACTTATGTATGTATGTTGACAGTGAATCCTAAAGATAAAGTACTTTGCAGTACTGCTTTTCTTTGCAGTAAGACTTTTCTGGGTCCTAAACTTTTATGCATTAAATATGTGTAAAAATGGACCTCCAAAACTTTTATTTATGTCTTTTGAAACCTAGTAGCACTGGGACTGGAGTGAGTGCCCTCCTTTCCCACACATCAATAACAAATGGTGCGCAGCACAAGCCAGTCAGTTGTCTTTCAGTGTATTCCTGCTCCCAAAGTTTTTTCTGTATTTCAACCCAAACTACTTTAAACTGAAAAGCATTCCCTCCCCACAGGAAACAAAGCAGATATGCTGATATATGCATATGCAGGGATAAATATGAGCAACATGATAAACCTTGAAATATATTACCTGAATCTGATGGGAAAGGTAGGTGGTACGACATTTGCTAATACTCCTTTTCAGATTTGAATTTCTTCAGTCACTTCTCAGAAACCATGTCTCGATCTATGGAACCCAGGAACAATTCCCAGCTTCCAAGTCTTAATGTGTGCCTCCCACACCCTGGTGTGGAGTCACAGGCACAGGCCAGCTCATCCCTTTTATACCACCAGGAAAGTGTAGCAGCTGTGTTCTGCTGAGAGAAACCCAAGCACGCAGGCCAAAAGCAAGCTCCTGGTGGGGTCCCTGCTCTGGAGACCTGAAGATTCATGGTGCCAGGCCATGCCAGGGCACCTGACTGAACAGGAAGCTGCAGCACCCCAATAAATTCACAGTTCTGCCAATTATGGTGTGGACAGTAGACAAGAAGTTCTGAATGCCCCACCCCTGGAAGTGTTCAAAGCCAGGCTGGATGTGGCTTGGAGCAACCTGGTCTAGTGGAAGGTTCCCTGCCCATTGCAGAGGGGTTGGAATTACACAATCTTTGAGGTCCTTCCAAAACAAAGCCTTCTGTGATTTTGTAATTCTAAGTGCAAACTTGGGATCTTTGTAGACACCAGAAAGAGCTGTAATCCACTCCTGATGGGTCTTGGCACAAGTGATCCTTGAGCTTCTCAGGCTGGGCTAGTTTTTGACACACCCTGGAAGAACTGGAAAAAAAAAAAGAACTGGAAGCAGCCAAGAAAAGCCACATAAGCCTTTTAGTGATAGGATATTTAGTGAGCTGAAGGGAGGGAAGTCAGACTGTAATTATGTACTACACTTGGCAGCCAAGTCCTCTCTTGAGCATTGTCCATAGTTTCTGAAATGTGTTTAATTCACCTTTTGTGCAAGGGGTGTTGGAATACAGGGGAAAGGATGTTGGTTCTACGCCCTTGGATACCAGCCCATGCCCCACAGCACACTGCAGAGCTGATGCTCTGCTAAGCTCATGAACTGGAATCTCCCACTGCAGCATGGTCTTGCAACACTGTGGAGCCCTGCATTGCTGCCATGCTACTGGGAGGTGAGATGCTCATCTAGCTCTGTGTTTTGTCTCTAATTTAGGGCCCTGATCCCATTCTCGGTGGGTGAATGTAACAAAAAAGGCACCCAGATTTACCTTCCAATCTTTCACTGAGCAGCAGTTAGTGAACTGTAGGCTGGAACTGGTCCAGCTCATCTCCATGAGTTCTACTTTGTGTCTTGCAATGAATCTTAAGTTCCATGACCAATTCTGCACATTGTGAAAGTAGACTTCATTTCTTGTTTATTATTTTACATCTTTCTCCAACCAAAGAGGAAAACAACTACTGCTAAAGCAGAATGAGCAACCCTGATAGCAGAGAGTCCTGACTACTCAGATTCTAGGCTTGAAGGTCTGGTAATAGCAGGAACCTCTCCAGAGTAGCTTTACCTTAGCACTAAAGACATGGACATACTGCACTCTTAGAATCCCACAGCCACATCACCTTATTCAGCCTTTACTAAAGAATAATAGAAAAAACGTCTGTAAAATCCACTTATTTCACAACACCAGACTGCTTCCAATGCATTTCCAGATGTCAAACTCCCTCTACATTCCCAGTGCAGGAGCCAAATTCTTCAGCTTCTCTCTTTGACAATTTCCACTTTGCACAGGGATGTGTGATTACGAAAATCTGTAGTTGCTTAACTGAATATGAAAGGAGAACCTAGATAAAATAACATGGATTATTAACCATTAATTTGGATGTATTTAAGTCATTGCTGAAATAAAGTGCCTGGGGTGGAGAGGTAAAATTAGGAGGGATGAAGAGAGATCAGCATTGCGAGGCCATTTAACTCAATTAATATACTCCCATTATCACAGTTAATAAAAGCAAATAGAAGTTGTTTCTAAATATCTTGTTTTTATACTGCTGATTCCTGTACTTGTTATACTGCTGAAAGCCTTGGTCTCTGGATGTGTAGGATTACATCAACTTCTCAGTTGTCATCCACTTCTCTCCTTAAAGGAGGCTTTAAAAACAAAAACTTGAAGCAAGCTCACTTGAAACCCTCAAAGGCAGGAGGCAAACAAACCCACTGTTTTGGGGTTTTTAATGCCATGAATTTCAGAAAATCTCCTGAGTGTTTGTGTTTCCCGGGCTTAATTATCTAAGTCAGAAATAATGGAAGAGATGCTGTATCAATGACCAAACCCTACGAGCCAGTTAAACAAGCAGTAAATTATTCATAACAGACATAACGCTTCACAAACAGAAACATACACAGGGAATAAAATACCTGCAAGGAGATGATCATTACATGTATTTTGCAAGATTCAGGAAGGCAGAAAGCAAGCACTGCAGTGGCATTTCTCGGTCCTGCATTTCCAGAGCCACAAGCAGGAAACAAGGCACTCCTCCAGTGGAGCAGGTTTCCTGAGAAGCTCTGAAGAGCTGCTCTAACTCAGAGGCCATCATTGAACTGCTGCTATTCTACAGCCTCCACAGACATGAGTCAAACTAAACACAGATACAGGAGAAAATCAGCTCATTGGAACTCCACCTTCTAATTTAAATCAAGCACCTCTAAACCTATCTTCTCTGAAATCTCTTTCTTTCATGCCCTGCTTATTAAGTGTTTCTAAAACACCTGTTATAGCTGTTAAAAAACTCAGAGAAACTTGGTAGAAATTCTTTCTAACCTGCCATCTCAGTTTTAATTTACACTTTAATTATGTTATTAGCAGCTCAGGACTAGCCAAGGCTATGTGTGAATTGACATATATGCATGTGAACACCACAACCTAGCTGGGAACACAATTCAGGTGCAGTGATTTTATTTGACTGACTGCCATTTTTCTCATTTTTCTAATCCTGACCCCAGCAGTTATAAGGGTAGTATGTAGTACCACACATTTGCAAACACACTGCATGCTGTTCTTTCTAATCCTAAAGATTAATATGGAAAAAGATTTGTAAATACTGTAAGAGAGACATGCAATAGTGCATGCCCTGCCCCCACCAACCCCGCATGGAGGCAGAGCATCTCACTACTATCCCTTACTTGACTCAAAAGCCTCCATGGGAAAAGTGCTCAGAGAGATGCACACTCTTTCTCCTGAGATGAACTCAGGAGGATGTTCTGGCACAAAGTTAAGGGGCTGTGGATGGCTCTCAATGGGATATCAGCACCAATCCTGATCTCCTTTCTCTGTTCAAACAGCAAATTAACTGACATATGCACCTACTGAGGATATTTATGGCACAATTTGCAGACACGCACAGCCAAAGAGATCACATTTTGAACCTGCAAATTACTCACACATTTTACATTTTAAATAAATCTGTAGATTTATTGTACAATAGTACAGCATGTGCCTTTTTAACCAAAAGCTCAGCATCACATAACACTTTAATCTTCCATTAAACATACACAGTCCTACAACACAGCTAAGCTCAACTAGGAAAGCTACATAATGAATTGATTTATTGAGAATCCTGGGTATGCTGTTCTTAAGGATGTTTACCTAGAGCAAAAACAGTGGCAGTGGTTCTGGTGCTGTAACATTTAGTCACTTTAACCTGTTCTCAACACAGTAATAGCAAGCAGTCACCTAGAGCACAACAAACAGATCACTTAAGGGACACCACATTTAATTGCAAATGTATGACACAGTAGACCAGATGATCTCACACACATCACACAGGTATGGATCAGAAACCTGTTATGAGATCACTTTGATGTAATGTCTGCACTAACTATGCCACAGAAGACTGGATGCATGGCAGGCATCAAACCATCCAGGAGTGTCATTTGGATTGAAACTCTTAGGTTTGGAAGAGGCAGACCAGGGTGTTCTGTACAAATATACACTTGCCTTATTACATTAGTTTACACTCCTGTAGCCACTTGCCCACATGACAGCAACATCTTGTTCATTTTTATACCATTTGCTTCAACTTTACCTGGTTCAGTTAAAAACAAGATCATTACTTACAGACACAGAATGTGTTCTGTGCTAAATCTTGGCCTTTCAAATTGTCCTAGAGACCCGAGTTGGTGTAGCCAGCTATCCTTTATGCACACTTTTGTGCACAGCTAGCTACAAGGTGTTATTAAGACACATTCAGACAAGATTCTTAATTTGCCACTGGGGTTTTTCATTGCAATGGAGATTCAAAGCTCATCACTATATAATGACTTGCAGTAAGTAAATTTCCTCTGAAATTTGGAGTTAAACAACTACAACCCCAGTGAGCTGCAGGTTGCAACTCTTGATCAAAGAGAGAAAGTTTATGCTTTTTTATTGCTGTTCAGTTTACCATTGTGTGTCGCACCTTAAGCCTGTTCCTTAAAAGGATCAAGTGCTATTTTTATTAAAGAATTTTAAATTCTCAGAAAATAGTATTTGCAGCAAATTTTTAAATACCCAAAGGAGGTAAATTTGGATCCCACACCAGAATATGTGATTTTTCACTTACAGCAGGAGTGTGATAGTGCACTCTTGACCGGTTCCAAATGAGCATCAGCTAAAATAATATGCCAATCAAAACACAGAGAGTGGCATTAAACAGAGGAAGGAAATCTATATCAAATATCTGATCTTGAATTAAAATAGACTAGCAATATATGTGAGCTTTAAAACAGACGAGATGCTTAGCTTATCTCAAGTAGCATACCAGGAGTCATTTCCGAAGAATGATACCAAACTTGCACCTACCATGGTCCATGTGTATTCTCTGCCTCTGCAAATTTCACTCATCTTAGCCAAAATACATATAGCATGTTCATTAAAATATATATAAAAAAAAAAAAAAAAAAGGGACCAAAAAGAATTGTTTTAAATTGAAGTTGCTTTTGTATCATCTTCAACAATTTTCTGAAAATTTCACCACATTGGAAAAAATTTCACTTATCTGTCTTGTTTCTAGTTTTAGGTAAGACTAGCCAGAAGAAACAAAGCTTGAAACAAATCCATTCTTGACTTGGGACACTAAAAATACAATCTCAGTAGATTTACAGTTCATTGTCTAAATGGTAATATTTTGATAGCCTTCAGTGAAAATATGAACTTTTAGCTGACTATCTAGACATCACTGATACAAGTAAAGATTGTTGAAAAGGTAATTATTTAATTAAAACAGACATTGCCTGAAATGTGTTTTTTTTCTTGCTGTAAACCAAATACAAGCAGCATATAAATGAGATGCACTAGCTCTTTTTCTTCTTCTACTCAGAATTTCTAATTTGCTTAAAAAGTAATGAGAAATAATTAAAACCTGATCTTCAAACCTTATCAACTGCTTAAGGACTAAAGCTCTGGTTTTTCCTGAATTCATTCTATGCCATCTTTAATAAAAGAGTTTATGCAGATTCTTTCTGCTTACTAAAATGAAGTCAGCTTATGTTTCTTACATATTTAAATAGCTCCAACACCAGAGACATACAAAGTGTTATACTGAATTTTAATTCTTGTAAAACATTATTACACCACACACTGTTATTATAAATCTTTTCAATAACATCCATTATAGAACTCAGTGAAGAGCACTGTCTACTACTATGCACTGTCAAATACTCCTGGCAGTATCAGTAATTGACTACAGCATATTTCTTTTCTAAAATCAAGTGTTAACCTACATATTCTGAACTTGCAAATAATACACAACAGATTTTACTTTCATATAGGTTGCATATTCATTCATTTTTTCTGATTTTTATAGAAGAGTAAATTTTCTATAACAATATGAAAGAAAATTAATAACTTATTTATCTACCTAGGAGGCTAGTAGCTATTTGTAATCATATTAATCAAAAGATGACTGAAAAATTCAAAGTTAATTATTGTGAAGTGCACAAAATCTAGAATAGAGGGAGTTTCCACAGTACATTATACTAAGTCAACATATAATAGATTAAAAGCTGTAAAGCCAAAATCATAATTTAAAAATTTAGTGTTTCTGACATCATCTTCCACCACTCCATCAACTCTTCTTTTTCCTCTTCTTTTCTTTCAGACAATGACTCCAGTTCAAAATCAACCTGATTAAGAGAAACAATCAAAAATATCAGTAAGACTTACAGATAAAGAATAGTTAGGCTTTTAAGAGTCATTTATTGAAAGAAGATGCTTAACACAAACATAGGGCTTAAAGAGGTACCTTCTTTAGGTTTAGGCTGAGTTTATTCCAAAATGTCTCAAAGCTGACTTAAATATGTGCAATACCAGTATATCAGTATAATAACTTATGTAAATACATGCAGATTAGCAAAATTTCCTAAAGAACCAGACATCTGTCCACTTGTATTTGACTTGACTAAAAATTTCAGAAAATATGGGCCAATTAAATTAAAATTGAGTAATGACCAGACACATAAATCATATCACATATAGAAAGTATCATCAGCATATTGCCAGCACAGATCACAGAATATTCTGAGTTAGAAGGGACCCGTGAGGATCATCAAATCCAACACTTATGAGTTCCATTCTCCAACCAGCTGAGCAAATCTCAGCTAACACCTAGCACTGCAGCCCCCCAGTATATCAAAACATGTATTCAATTTTATGCCATCAAAAACATCCAGGGAGCTTTTCCTAACATATGGCTCCTTAATGTAGATACAATGTGCTAGTTTAGTATATCTTAACAAGTGATTCACACTAGTGACATAGCATTTATTTTAAATGCCTCCACATTTGTACAGGGAGTGAATTAAAAAGGCTTCTGAAACCTTAGATGCAGTCTAGGTCTTATTAACCTCACATACTAAATATCTATGCAAAGCAGTGGCCTTCCTGCTGGTAGCTGGAAGCTGGAGCTGACCACTGGTTTTAACCTTAGCAGGTGCTCATTTGACAAATGAAATTAAAAATATGTCTCAATCAAAACCTCAACATCTCTTACTTTTTATGTTGTGCTATTAAAAGATATTCTGTCATCTTCTGATTGGTTATTCAGACATGTAGCAATAACATGTTTAAGTACCTCAATATTACCCATCTCTGTGTCTTTTTATTATAAATAGGAACACCAAGAGATTAAATGAGTTTACAGTGTGATTACTCTCAGTGGCTGGTGCATCAAGTGCTAGAAGAGTAATTTCCAGACTTTCTAAATCAGCATGTTCTGGAATATTCTGAAAAATCACCTCCTGCTTACATGTATACCACAAGGGAAAAAAAGACCTCTTAAATGTATGATAGATGATAAACCAACACACGTGAGCACTTACCACAACAGCAGGGCTGAAGGGCACAGCCACTTTTTTAGTTATTGCTAGATAGCCTGGTGCTGAGGCTGTAACTTTGTAATTTCCAGGAACAAGCAATCTCCAGTAATCACCATCCTTGGCTGTCGAGAAGCAGAAAAGAATCCAAATAAATATGTATAAGACTCCTTACACAGCTAAGAAGAAAGGCTCATGTGTCAGTGATTTCTTTTTGACTGCCTGAAAGGATTCTTCCTTCTTTCTTCCTTCAGTAGAAGCTGTATATATCTCTCATATTTGCTTCCTTTCAGGTAATCAAAAAAATTATTTAAATTTTGAAGCTCTGCTGGAGCCGCCATGAAAGATTTTGCCTGCTGAGGCTGAAGGCTCTCCATCACACTGAAGAAAAGGACAATCAATATGGGACATTATTCCACTTTAGAAGCACTGCCCAACCAATGTAAAGTCCCTGCTAAGTGTCTGAGATTCTGCTTGCAATGTGATATGGATTTTTAATGTTCTTCACTATTCTGATAATCCAAGTGTAAATAAATTTTATTCTCATCAAATTTATATAACTGGGACTACTCTTCTCATCTTTCAGAAACAGCTATAAATTGTAATTTCCTAGAATATTGCATGTGTATCACCCTTGAAGCACCATTATTGACATGTTTCAGTATCCAGGCATTGTCAAGGGTTTCTTCCTTTGGTTCAGAGAAACAAAGAAACAGAAGCTTGATCCACACAGGTCAAAGAAAGGCTTTTACTGCACTGTTACTATAGATTATCTTTTCCAGTCACAGAATCAAAATTCATCATCACCTTCTCTAGAAATGACCCTATTTCTAAAGGGTCTAAAGGGTCAGATCTTCCCTGCACCAGGCAATTATCTAATTTGTCACAGGCTAGTAATTTGAATTTCTCTACCTCCAGAAAACATTTCAGAGCTATTCTAAAGTTCAGCTAGCAGTGCCATTTAGAAGATTTGGCCATGCTCTTTGTACTAGCCCCTTAAACGCTTTTTCACGACATCTGCAGCTACACAGTCTACAAAGGGAAATATTACTTAAATGTCTGCTATTTGCATGGTCAAAAAACTGTCAGTAGTCATTCCAGTTGTTCCCAGATTTTTCTCTTCATAAAATAGAATGGAAAAAAATACTGCTGTAGAACTACAGCAATGATATATTCTAATTCCTGTCACTGGAACAAAGCAGAATGTCAACTCATGAATAAAGAAGCAGGAGAAAAGCCGAAGAATAATTCTCCTTCATTTTGACTGTGCTAATACTCAAGTACTTGTTTTTGTCACTGTTTTGACAATACATGACTTTTAGTCTTATACACACACAATGATGTGAAAAGATTTATGATTAGATGCAATTTTGTACCATAGAAGCATAAGCTCCTCTCTCACATACTTCACTCACTTGTACCTCAAAATACCTCTTGGCACAGTTTATTCCCTTTTTATTATGCCTGAAAATTTATTTCCAGTCTCTATGCATTTTGCCTTCTTGTTTACAGTGACAGAAGGTAACTAATGTTTTCACAAACTGTTTTCCTGCTTGGCAGAAGTGCTGGTGGTCTCTTTGCAGGTGACGTGCAAACACAAATCAGAGGTGACTGAATATTCTACCAGTCCTGTTCCATATTATTCTGCATTTCTGTGACAGTATAGTGAGACACATCATTGAGAAAATGACCATAAAATAAGCTCATGAATACAGCAGTGACATTCACTTATTGTTTTTCTAATCAGTATCTTTTGCAAATAAATAAATGTCGTTCAGGATAGGAGAGCATAGGTGTACAGGGAAGGCTGAAAGTTGGCACACTGTGCCAGCTACCCTCTGAACTCATTCCTAGAACAAAGCACAACATCACTGAAGAGGTGACACATCATTTTCTGTCAACACCAACCAACAAAATGCTTTAATCTTTTAGAATCACCCTTCTAAAAAACATCACGTAATTGTAAATAGCAAAGAGAATTTATCCTTGCTGAAGGAGGTTATGTAAATTGGAAATCTGTCAACAACTTACATACCAAAAGGTATGACTGCATTGTGAAAAATATAAGACTTCTGGACAAAAATTTAGCCTTCAAACTAAAAACAACAGTTGACAGGGCTTTAAATCCTCTCAGAGCCGTGAAACACTATTTGCTTCACAAATCAGAAGACAGACTAGAGCATTAATAACCAAGAGGCACCAAAACCAACTTACACCAGACACCCATGAAGTCAAAAATAATCCACTTTCAGCTACTCTGAGAGGAAAATACAAGTGAAAGATTAATGAAATCCTGTGGGCAACAAGCTTCCTGAGGCACAACTACCATCCTGGCTTCAAACTTCTGGTCCCTTAAAGCTGCAGTTAAAAATGAAATGGCCCCAGGTTGCTAAGCCAAGGAAAAGCACTGCTGAGGTACCACACTCACCTGATGTAACATCATGGCTTATTCCCTCCACAGAAATTGTAGCATTTGCTATTGGATTGCCCTGAAGATCTTTAACAAACCCCTTCACGCCTCGATGAATCTAAAATAAATAAGGTCACCAACAAATGGTAAATAAAAATGCTTAGGAAAAGGCGGCATTTTTTGCAACAGAATATCTACTGATACATCTAACAAAGCATGCTATGAACCCCACAGTCTACAGCTGACCACTGTCAATGATAAATACTAAATACCACAATGGAATCGAGAGTGAAGAGGAAAAACAATTCAGCAAGTAGTTATAATAATATATCTGTTCAATGCAAGTAACTCTCAGAAATACATAGCAAATCATAATACACGTAAACACTGATTTGCAAATCTTTGTCATATTGAGGATTAATGAATGCATGGAAAAGCTTTGAAAGAACAGCCTACAGAAATGTTCTTTTTAAAGTTTTATCAACTATAAGAATGTAGAGCTAATAATATAATTTCTTAAAGGTGAAGCATGATCAAAGTAAATGCAATCCCTCTGTGAGATGCTTGAGTTTTCTATTGTGCATCCAAAACATCCAGTTCTGTGAGCTGGGACCACAGAGAGTCACAACACTCCTCTCCTGGGAGAGTGTGGGAGAAGGGCACTGGTGGGTCATGTCCTTGCTCCTTCATGCTCAGGTGACAGCCCCAGCAGCACCTAATCTATCTGCTCCCAATATACACATGAAATTAAAGCACTGATATGATCCCAGTGTGCTGAGAGACCAGTCCTGCCAGTGTATCTCAGGCACAGTCTGAAAGCAAACTTCTCAGAAGCAAGAGACTGAGGATCAACTGCCTTCTCATGTCCAGAAACAGGGAACTCTCAGTGCTGGGGACAAGGGGATGTTGGGAACCTATGTGGAGATTGGGACCCCATGGGAGCCTGGAAACAAAGCAGTAAAGTACTGTGAAGATCAGGCTTCTCTCAGATTCCATGTCCTTTGAAAAGACTTGTGGATCCCAAGTTTTATTTTGAGATATTGATGTTCCCCTTTATGAACCTATATGGTGCATTCAGCTGCTGTAGTTTAGTTCAGGTTCCTCTAATATACACTGTGGGAGAAGCCTTAGAAAATCAGAAATTACGTATTTTCACTTCCTCGGCAGTCCCAGGGGAGCTGGAGCATAGACCTGGTCATCTTATCCAGCAAGAAGATAAAATCCAATGCCAAACAGACCATCTGAACTTCAAGGATAAAGCTGGTAGCTCTGCAGGAGCAAAGGAAGTTGGCAAAATAGGATCTTATACACGAGCAATTTTGAAAATGCGGTAGCATAGCTTTCCATGAGTCAGAGAAAATTAACCCCTGTGCAGAGGAGCTGAACAATTCGAGACAGACTCCATAAAGAATGGGTAAAAACCTGCAGGACAAGTACAGCTTTTTCTTCAGCCTACAGATAATGTTTTAACACAACAGTATAACACTTCAAATATTCAAATATTTCTGATTTATGACTAACTAAAGCATTTCTGCTTAATTAAGTCCTTAAAGAAATGAATGTGTTAATTGATCTGCTCTGCTAACAAAGTGTGTTTCTCATTTCACAATCTCAGGTGTGCAACCACTAATGATATCAGATATATTTGTCATTTTTAACTAAAATATTCAGGTTTCAGGAATTCTACATGGTCTAACCCAGCTGCCCAGGTTCCTGTACATCCGCAGAATGATCCATCCCAAGTCTGCACACACACTGGAATATCTGCAGAGGGCAATCCATCTCTCTGAGCACACACACCAGCCCTGGGGGTGTCAATCAGACTATGGAGATTTGTATTTTTATTTCATTGAGGAACCCAAAACAAGTAATTAAAATTAAATGTCTGCAACAGCTCAAGTAGAGTGAGAAGGATTCTATACTGTAAATTCATCCTTCTTTTCCACTCTTCTTCCATTTATTTAGAAATATCACACAGGATTTACCACCAGAGAAACAAATAAGAATCAAAGCAACATCTGGATTAATATGATATTTTGAATTAGATGTTCACAAAGCACAAAGTTTAGAAGCCTTATGCACAGTAACTAGTTCTACCATCCTCTTCTATGTTACCTGCTCAATATAATTTATAAGAGAATTTTTGTTGTCCTCCCAGTAGCCCTTCAGAGTTTCTTCAGGTGGGAATTTTTCACAGCTAAGCTCCACTGTGATTTCAAAGCAGTTGCTGCTGAGGTAATTGAAATCCTGCATTCCTGCAATGCCAGAAAAGAGAGATAGTGATGCATTTTGCATTCCTCTGAAGTAAATAAGGGGGGACAAATGAAATGCTGGCCTATTGAAAAAAGAACACCTATAAATACAATTGATGCAGCTCCACTCCATCGGCTTAATTTTGAATTCAGAAGCTTTGAGTCAGAGAAACCAAATAATTCCAAAATACATTTTCTTCCCAGGGAAAGTTTAGAAAAGCCTTGGCAAATAGGCTGTATACTTCTACTTGATGTTGCACACCTGTATACTTTTAGATCATGCATTTTTGAATAGCTGACACATAAATAACTTTTTTTCTCTTTGGGAAAGAAAATTATTTCAGATTATGGCTAAAATATTTCCATATGAAAAAATAACCAAAAAAAGATGCTTAGCTTGTAATCCAAGAAGAATAACAATTAATTATAAAGCAAATGAAACATAATAAAGTGATACTGAAAAAGAGATTTATGAAGGTACTGGGGTTTTTTCTGAAAAGATAACATTTCATGTTAGTAACATTTTACATGGAAAGCATTTCCTTGTCAAGATTTTCTGCATAGACTTCAAACATTCTCCTTTAAAAAAAAAAAACAACAAAACAAAACAAAAAAACCACAAACCTTCTTATAACATTTATTTACATGGAAATTTTTCTATGGATAGAGTTTCTCCAACTCAATGCCTCTGCAAAATCAATATTAGCCTTTGAAAGAGAGGAGAAACATCACCATAAATGCAACTTTAATAACTGACTTTTTTAAAACATAAATAGTATAGTGGCATCATCACTAGGAATAAAAACTTGATGGAGAATATGCATCCTTTTACATTTCTGAGCCCCTTGTCTTACTACATGGGTATATTGGCTATTTCCTTAAATTGGCCATCCACAATCCAAGGAGGTTTCCAGTTTTGTAACTGGATCAACCAGCTGGAGAGGGACTATCCCCAGGAGGGTTATAAACACTTGCTTTGCAGAAGCTGTTGTAGGACCATCCCTCACCTTCCCAGTCTCTAGCTAACAGAGCCAGTGGATTCTCAAATGGAGGCCTGAAAAGAAAGTGGCTATCAAGCCTTTTGAGCACCCCCATGGAAGTCAGTGAGGGATTTAGAAGTGTTTCTAGGACAGCTAGTTCATTGAGCCCTGTGTTCCCCTATGCTACATGTGAGACCTGAGGCAGTCTCTTTACTAAGCACCAGTGTCATCCACAGGTCCATAACTGCCCAGAGAGCTGAGTCACATCCCAAAGAGATCCCAAGGACAGCAAACTGAGTCAGGTGGGATTTTGCCAACACACAAGGGTGAAGAGGGTGTTTTCTGCCAACCAGGTAACAAGACTCCCAACTACTGACAGATACAGGGATTTTTCTGATTGCTAAAAGAACCTTTTTATTTCTAATCTTTTTGTGGTTTTTTTTTGTTTGTTTGTTTGTTTTTTGGGTTTTTTTTTTTGTTTGTTTGTTTGTTTTGGTTTGGTTTTGTTGTTTTTTTTTTTTTTTTAATGAGGATACAGAAGGCAAAGGCTCCTGGGAGGGATGGCTCTGATGTTCCAGCAGGCAAAACCCTTAGATGGACCATTCAGAATACACAGCAAGAGAGCAGTGGAGTCATGAGTAAAATCCTGACAGCAGTGTTGACTCTCATGCCTCTCTTCTGGACACTAGATAATGCTGCTTTTGTTGCTTTTTGTACTTTTTCTTAAATAAAGAAAGAATGCATGAAGAGGAGAATAGGGAGCTGAAGGGCACAATGCAATTTTACTGTGGTGACAGTAATTCTTGACCATTACTGTTCCAATTCTCAGAAAATTTCTCTTTCCTCCTGAAGTGTTACTCAGGTATGCCCTATTTCTCAAGAACAGAACAAATAAGCAATATATTTTCCAGTTTTGTGCACAATGTCCGTATCCTACAGTTTGTTTCCCAAGGCCTGGCCATGTCCCAAATTTATGTGTTGCTCCTGAAAAAATTCATCTTTTGCATCGTTGAACTACTGATGATCTGAATCTGTGGGACACAAAATGGGCAAAGCTGGCCAAGATCTTAACTATGGCCCACCACATATGTAATCTGGAGTGCATTGGGCTGTGCACTCTTTAACTCCCTGTTCACTACGGTGATTAGGTGCAATACACAAGAAACCAAAACATTTCTAAAGATTTATTCAATATTGCAGCAACTTCACTGCCACTGGTCCTGTCCTCAAAGTGCCCTATTCATGGCATGTGTCACACGCATGCACATCACCATGCTCCCAAAGCCTCTCACTGTGACAAAGGGCAACACTAACTTTCTCACACTTTAACAGGGAATCAGAAAGGCTTAGGTATCTCAGATATAACTGAGATTCAGCAATGAATGCCCTTCATTGCTGACCATGAGTAGGACTTTGAAACTGAGAACACAAAAACTTCTCTGTTGCACTACTCCAGTGACTGAGGGACTACAGTGTCTTTATGTTACTGGTTACAAAAGTAAGCTTAGAATATGGGAAAAATTTATTTCTTCAGGTTTTAATAAAGGAACCCCAAGCTTCATAAATAAAGTGGGATGCAGGGTGTGCTTCTGGAATCCAGGCATCAGAATTACTTAACACTTTGAACCGCAAGCCACAGCACTAAGTTATTTCAGCTTCTACACATAGAAAAGGCAGTAATCTTTAGCAGGACAGGATGTACTTGAATGGGGAGACTATGAATGCCTCCTACATTAGTATTAAGTGAAATCCTAAAAAAACCCTAACACTGTTTCCAAACTGGTAATCCAAGCTGGGAATTAGTTGAGTGCCAAGGGTGATTTGAGAGTATCTGAACATTTTAAAAAGACTCTTAAACAACAGCCTAATACTACAGCAATGTAAGCTGCTTTGAAAAGCTATTTTTGTAATGACATGCATCTGATTAGACTCAGGTGACTCTGTAATGACAGAAAAAGCAGAGCAGGCATGTGGCTAGGTAGTAATTGATTACTATCTGTTCTTCTCATTTATAGTTCCAGATAGGTGCTCCACACAAAAGGTACATTAAAAAGTCATTAAGGATGTTGAAAAGTTATACAGTCAACAGCTAAGAAAATGCCAAAATTAAAGCTCTTTGTGCAAATTCAGTTTGCCTTTCTTGTGCATGAGTGAAATCATTAACTACATGCTGATAGAGAGAAGGCCCCCATTAAAAACAACATGGGTTTTATGTACAAACTTGTTCCTCCCCAGAGTCTGATGGCTAAAAGAGCCATTCCTGAACATAGAAGAATGACCTCTTTGCCTTTGCTTGCTGTCTCTGAAAAACCTACATGGATAAACTAATTACAGGTGACAACTACTACAAGTGTAACAGCATCATGGCCTCAGACTTAGCACAAAGGCACTCTTAGGGGGAACTTTTCCCTGTACCCCTGCTCCACAGAAGGATGTAACTACCAAACAGTAATGTTGAGAACAACTCACAGACAGTGTAATTAAGAGAGAGAGGCAAGAGTCAAATATTCCTCTACATCATACAGTCTCTCCACCCAAAGAGCCAGAAAGGGGAATTGCCACCTTGCATGAGATTGGTGAGGAAATCCTGAGGTCAGACAAAAGGGAAGGACAGAGCACGAATGCAACAGAGGGTTCCTCCTTACTCCCAGTTAGAGCCAAGGATTGTTTCCAGATGTCTCTGCCACAGATGTTCAGCCTTCCTACTGAAAGAATCCAGGTATTCAGAAAGACATGAAAGTCACACAAGAGCCATCCATACACTACCCCTGCAGACTGAAGAACCAGTGAAGATGGCAGCTGGCCCACCTTTTACAGAAGGTACAATTCCCTGAGGATCAATTATACGGGCAAAGAATTGATGTTGCACAACCTGGGGCACCCTAATAAGCTCTGTAGGGCAACAGCACCTATAGTATTCATTAGAATGAAAAAGCATCC
Source organism: Sterrhoptilus dennistouni (assembly GCA_013397095.1). Taxonomy (NCBI): domain Eukaryota; kingdom Metazoa; phylum Chordata; class Aves; order Passeriformes; family Zosteropidae; genus Sterrhoptilus; species Sterrhoptilus dennistouni. Next base: position 474,445 of record VWZU01008465.1, on the reverse strand, counting down.
TTTCCTAGGTCAGAGCTAGAAAATGAGAGCCTAGGAATGAGCTCTGATAAAGTACTGTCAAAGGCTGAACCTAGGAGATGACCAGGAATAGACAGAAAATGGGCAGGAGTGGATACTGGAGCTGTGTACGGTGCAGAAAGGAATCTTTAGTAGAAGAGTAAGAAAGGAAGGGAAAAGGGGAAAGTGGGGGACAAAAGCCCAAAGGAACCCAAGGATGTAAAGGTAGAGAAATACCACCTTAGCTCCAACAGGAGCAGATACAATGGAGACAAGGTCTTCAGAGTTTCTTTTGATATATTCCTAATTCTGGTAAGGAGGTACAGTGGAATACTTTCCCTAAAGCAACATAAATGGCTTTTCAACAGCTTATGCTGCTGCTAACTTTGAGTTCATTACCATGTGGACAGCAAGAGATCACTGATATCATCAATAACTTAATTGCCACATTTTGGTTTTCAGATGGAGCTTTTCAAATTAAAACTTCCCAAAAAATTTTCACTTGAACTGAGCAGTGTTTAGTTATTTTCCTTAGCACTAGAGACAGAAAGAGCAGAACTGTTTTCACTGAATTATATTTGGTTTTTTAAGTCAGCAAACACTACCATGGAGCTTTTGTTCAAAAGTCACAGCTTGCCAGCTGATTTCTACACTTGAAAAAAAAAACCCAACCAATAACAGATTCAATCTGTATGATCGTAAGTATATTGTTGTGTCTATTTTTTATTAGCTGCACCATATTAGGATGATGGATCCTGCTTAGCACTAGGATTCATTCCTGAGAAAAAGAAAGGCCTCACTTGGGGAATTAGCAGTGTAACTTAAAATAAGATCCAAAAAGAGGAAATCAAACTTTCCAAAAACTTTTTCCAATGGAAAGTTTCCTTTGTCTTATGCAGTTTAATCAGAATCCAAGTATTTCATCAAAATAATGGAAAAACTGCTTTTCATAGCATTTTCCTAAGGAAATATCAGCTGAAGTTAAATATATCCACATTTTCATAGCTAATATTTAATATTTCATTGGGATAAATTTTAACTGAATTGAAACAAAATTTAACTAGTAAAGTTTTCAATATTTTGTTTATATTAACTTTTTTCAGCTTTTGCAAACTTCTGTTTTCAAGGATGTCTTAATGGTTCCAATTCAAAGTCTGAAAAGCCTCACACAAAGATACTTTGGGGTTTTAGTTGCATTCAGAAATTTCAATATTTTATTCACACTTGGCCCCTGGTGATCACTGGCTGCGTGAACACTACCAGTCATTGTTCTGTTTCTAATTTCTTCACAGGAGCTTAAGTATTTTCTTCTTTTAGTACCATCTCTACTGTAAGAGAAGCAGAGTTGGGCTACCACTGAGGGTGTCTAATGTTTTGAGAGATTCCTACTCACTGCAGGTAAAAATTTAAAATTCATTCAGAGACTGTAACTGAATATCAAGAGAAAAACAAAGAATAAAACAGTTATGTGTGTTCAAAGTTACCCAGCATAAATCAACAAAGCCAAAGCAAAGGCAAATCACTCCAACACAAACTGGCTCAGAAATCTGCTCAGTTTTCATTACCAGTTTAGCAGAGGCAGAACACTCCAAGATTCAGATATGCCAAGAGCTGTTTGGCTCAGTTTATAAAGATATCAAAATTCTTAATAGAAAGGAATGAAATGTCTCATTTGAATTAAATGTCTCATTTCAGGCTACTCTTCTGGACTTCTGGAAAATTAGTCTGGACATGTCCATAGTAGCTCTGCTGCTCCTCTTAGCACAGAAGGCTCTACCAAAGCCTAGGAAAACAGCACCTGGGCCAGAATCAGGCCCTAACCAAGCCACAAAGTACAGAGAGGAAAATGCAAGAATCTTCATGGTTGGTTTTGTTTCCATTAAAATCCAAGGCCAAACTCCCATTTTCTATGGGAATTTTGTATTTCCATTTTCACTGCAAAATCAGGCAACCAGGTTTCCCTGCTTCCTTCAGCTTGGATGCCTTCATTATTGAGGTTCAAATGAACCAGCAGCAGCCTGCTCTAATGAGAATTTGTCAGGGGATTTTTCACTCTTTTCTTACCCCTCCCCTCTCCCACAAACTCCCTTAATATTTCATGATAGCAGAGCTATCACTCGCCCACTATAGAACTATTAAAATTGCAATGACCTGGAGCCTGAAGAAACACTGTAGAAAAAGCCATAAAAACTAATATTTTAATAGTTATCACAGTGAGCTTTATCAGACTTTATAGATGTACTGTGGTGAGTGATCAGCCTTTGATTTAGCCTTAAGCAGACCCAAAGTTGTGGATAACATAAGCTCAGAATAGCCAGTGACACGGACTCCTTTGGGGTGGGCTCACCTCCTGGGACACTGTACCACGCACCACCATTAGTTGTTCCATCCACAAAGCTGCTGTCATCATCATTTTTACGACATGGTGGTCTGTTTGGATCAGACATAGCAGGATTAAAAGAAGAATAACTGCGAGCCAGGCTCTGGAAAATAGCATCATCCGGGCAGGAGCTGTACTCATGAGCACTGCCTGGGGAGGAAAAAAAAGTCCAGGAGCAATGACTATTAAAAGGGCGGTCATAGTGACTAGGTTCACAGTTTAGATCACCAGCACTGCACAGCAGAACTGTGCCTGAAAATACTATATACACAGGTAAGTGTCCTACAGCATCATAAGTTAATATGGCATTACCTTTTTAACATTAACATTTCCCCATTACTTCATCAATTGTTGCCCTGTCATTAAAGTGGCTAATCACAACAGTCTCAATATTCATGAAAATACTACTCTAAAAGTGCACCACAAAACCCAAGCTATTCTAGGCTTTAGATATGTTTGTAGAAGAACAGGCAGTTCAAAAACATAGATGTCTCCCTAAAGAGTTTTATGGTCGGATATTAGAATGATTTGCAATTAAACTATGATAAAGTCAACTGAGAACAGAGAATCACAAACAATATGATTTCATGAAACTTCAGTAATGTGTTCATTCCATAGTAGCAGAAAAAAGTAAACTAATATTTCTGTATGCTTTATGATAACCACATGATATGCCACAATGTGATCCTTTTTATAAGGGACTAATACTGAAAATGGCTACAGTGATACTTGTTTCTGTTAGCACACTACTGCTTTCAGAAATTAATTTTTACAGGTGCAAGAAATCTTAACCTAGACACATCTTTCTCACTCCATTTAAAAGGGTAGAAACAGCCCCAGGTAATTTAAGACATAAGCTGCTTTGATTAATATATCTAAGGGACTATGATTCCCTCAGGTATTACATAATTTTTGTCATGTAAATCTACTGAAACAAATATCATCTTCAAAACTAGAAAATATGGTCATACTAGCTTTAAACACATGATTAGCACGATAAAATAAGTCATTATAATGCAATGACTATAAATAACATTTATAACTTTTTTTCAATTTTTATATGGTTTTGCAGTGTTTTACGTTTTTGTTTGCAAGGTTTATAAAGTGTATCTTAGCTAGCAGTGAAATAAGTGTAGAATGAAATTTCTATCTCCTACTATTCATGTTAACTTCTATTTACATACCACTCCGAGTCTCATCATAAGGATAATTTGCAACAAGGTCTCCTCCATGAAGATTGGCAGATAGCACAAATGGAATATCCATAATCCAGTGAATGACACCTTTTGTTTCAGGAGCAAGCTACAACAAAATAGCATTATCAGCAGTTACAAATTGATAATCCAATGTAGAAACATTCAATTAAATACAGTGGGCTGAATTATTACCACACACACTGTGCAAGACAGTTGAATGAACAGTAATTTTATTCTGGCTTCAGAGAAATCAGTCCTTACATTAGATTTTAAATTATATTAAGTGGATTAATGTAAGTCCAAAACTGGTGTCAGCTGTATCAGAATAAGACTACAAAAAAAGTAATCTCAATCTTTTACTTCTTCCCATTATGGATAAAAAAGCCTACCCAATTTTAAACAAAGGGAAATAAAATAATTAAACATAAATGTTGGTGCAGTCTTTTCTCTGCATGTAAAATTACTTTATTAATATTTTGAGTCTGAAGATAGAACAAAGCTATTAGGGCCACAGTCCTATGGGACTGCAGTCACAACACTCAATTTTCTAGAACTTCCTCTGGGGGTAAACACAAGAAGATAAAAATCCCTCCAGATATACAGCTGCATATTAAAGGCTTAAACTTAACAGAAATGTATGTGTTGTATGTAAGAATAGCTATCTAGCTAGCAGTATAATAAGCAAAATACACAAATGAATTTCTGGCAATGGTAAAAATGCAGAACATTTGGAAAACCAGCTTAAAATTAAGAAAGAAGGCTATACAAAAAACATATAAAATATCTTTTGACTGAGGAATTCTATAAGGATTAGAAGATGGATCAAAAGAGTTTATACAGCAATCCATTTTGAGGAAAAATTTCAAGAAGCATCAGATGGATATTAATGAAATGAACAAAATACTCAGAACAATATGAACAATGAAGACCACACACACAGCTCTTAGTAGTCACTACTGTTTGCTTACATAAAAGGGAAGAGATGGGCTTGTCAGTGACCCAACATTCAGCCCCTACGTACCTTGGGATTCTGGTCCACAGCTTTTTTCATGTTCTTCAGAAGATGGTTGTTTGGGCCACCTTCTTTCTCATTAACGTAAACTATTCTATCAAGATCAGGAAAATTTCGGTTTAGATCTATCCCTTGGGCATTGCTTCGACCAACAAACCAGTCTTTAAGTTCACCAGGCTAAATGAGGAAAGGGAACACAAAGAGAAAGGAGATGAGTAGATCCAAGAGATTACATATAAAGCTTTATATGGCTTGAAAATCAGAAGGGATCATTTGTGAGAAAAAACTGCTGAGGCACCAAGAGCTGAGTCAATTGCCCCTATTCCTTCCTAGAGCTCTGTGGGGACAAAACCAACCTCTGTTTCACTGAGGGTCTTGCAGGACAGGTTATTCTCATATGACACACTTTCACTAAAGATATGCAAAATTACCAGCAGTATCAGATTTTTCAGCGCCAGTGGTGTCTTCCCCCAAGATTTGGCATTTCCCCATTGTCTCATGCCCTGACTGTGAATTATAGATCTCATTGCAGAGAGTCACAGCCCCTGTAGATTTATCCGGAACCCACAAGGAATGCTTGCACTTGTTTCAAGTTCTTCTAAATAGCTTCAAGGTAAAGAAGGGCCTTAATCTATATTTGAATCTTTTATGGTATCTGTCAGCCTTGTTCACTGAAATGGCATCAATGAGAATTTTTTCAGAATTATTTCTTTAAACTGATTCTGTAAAGTAAGGATTGGTTTTCATTGAGGAAATGCCTCCATAATGTATAGTTTTCCCTAGCTTCTCTCTGTAACTTTCAGTACACTTTAATGTAGGTTAAGTTTGGTTAGTGGTTTTAATCTTGGGGTATATTGAATCTACTCTCACACTCTGTGTACAGGATCAAGATATTCTAAATTAGAACAGCAATACTAAATCAAATCTTACTATAAATCAGATTTAAAGTTTAAGGTAACCATATAAAAGCAGGTGTACTTTGGCCAAGGAGCAAAAGTTTCAAGTAATATTACAGGACCTCTACAGAGAGAGATTTCAAAGTAGTAAAATGCCACACCAATCTGAGGACAGCTTCTGCTTCACTGCCACCAGAGGGAGATGTACGACCGAATATAAAGAGTCTGTGCATATTTTTAAAGACTTCATGAGAATCAGTTTAATAAAGATCTTAATAAGGTTTGACTCATTTAATCATAAATAGCCACATGAGAACTTTCATTATTTCAATATTAATTTAAAAAATAAATATACCTCGTAAGCAAGAAAATTCTTATTTTGGTTTGTAACAAAATGCACACCAAAATCTGTATAACAGGGTTACTATTTGACTTCCATTTCCTAAATATGCATTATATGTTTCTTGACTGAGTCATCACCCTAAAATGCATACTAAATATTCTTGACTAATACCTTAATTAAAGTACCTCATACATGAAATTAAGAATCAAAGTTATTAATATTAAGATGACTCATATTTGTTGTTTTGGGACCAAGCTCTGGTGAACATGAATAATTTTTTTAAGTGTATTTGCGTGAGAATATCCTTAAAGAAAACAAACCTTCCCTTTTCCAGCACTTTTGAAACATTTATTACTAGTTAAGGAAGTTACATGTTTAAGAAGTGGTTCAGTCAGTGAACTTACATGAAAGAATATGCATGAAACATAAACATAATTATATTTTAAAATCACAGGAGAGAGGGCTACTTGTTGAAAAGTCAAGCATAAAGCCCTCCTTGTTAAACATAACAAACGTACTGTACTATTAGGAAATACTTTATTTTTGGTGTTCCATTCAACAGTTGCCACCAGGAGTCCATGGTCTGTAAAACTGTTAGTCCAAGAGACATTATGATAAAGCTGACAGACATTGATAGCTACTCTTATATACACAGCCTTACAAACCTGGGATGCTGCCTTCTCAAAGCCATCTGGGTTCAAAGATGGCATGATATGGATACGTGTGCTGTGGATCAAGTTGATAATAGTATCATTTCCTTTCTGGTATTCATTACACAAGTACTGTGCCAAGAAGATGAGTAACTCCCTTCCAACAGCTTCATTCCCATGCATATTCCCAACATATTTAAATTCTGGCTCTCCTGCAAGAAAAAGGAAGAACATGTCTTAGAACAACATATAAAAATCACCCATGGACTGGATCACACAGCACATCTGAGATGTGGGTATGACTATTACTACAGCTGGGCATGGTATTCCTAGGAAGCTTCAAACCTCCTCCAGAAAAACGGATTTAGGGCTTTTTCTAAACTCTGGCTTAACAAATGCTAATTAATATTCAGCTGCTTGGCAAAGGCAGAGCGAGCAGAACAGGGAACAGTGTGCCAAAATAAATGCTAATCACCAGCATTAATATTACTGCTGTTGAGATGTAATGCAGTTGATGCATCAATACTACAAAAGTATGTCTTGATTATGTAGTTTTAAAATATATAAACTGACACTAACAGAGCTTCTTAACAGTTCTCTCAAAGATTAGCTTAAGCTTATTCTACTACATATGCATTAAACTGCAGTTCTTTCATGAAAACAATGCCAATGAACAGCTATTGATCACAGTGATTTGAAAAATCTTCCTCAGCAGGTGTTTCGTATATTCAGCTTGGATTTTATGAACCAAGTGCCACAGTCTAACTCATAAAGTCAATAAATGCTATTTAACATTTTAATAAACTTAATTAAATATATGCTTAAATATTCCATATATATAATCTATATTTAATATTTATTAATTTAATAATTTATATTTCATGTAAAGCTTTATTATTTAATGTGTATATTTAATGTAAATTTTCTACATATTACATAGCCATACAATACACATATTAAATGTGTAACATATATTCAATATATATACTCTGTACAAAAAAGCCATCCAATATTCCCAGCTGCTATTTAGTCTCATTCTCATGAACATGGACATTTAAATCACACTACAAATGTTCTATGGAACAGTGAAGGATTTACCATTTAAAAGACTACATTTTGGGCCCTCATTCCAGAGAGGTTTTAGTATACACGCAAATAACTGAATGAGGTCAAGAGGGATGTCCTGGAACTAAAATGAGGAATATGATATTTTCTAGGCTGAAGCTCCTTTTCCCCTGTGATTTTCATTTTAAAACACAGTTAACTGTTGTTAACTACTTTAATCAAACACTCAGTTAATTATAGGCTCTGGACAGTCTTCGACCACACTTTGTGATAGTCTTTAGCACTATTAAAGGGGCAAACTCAAGCCAGGAAAAATGTTACACAAACAAGACCTAAGTAATTGCTAACCAAGCATGCAGCCGTATCTACTTATGACCCTTCAGTCTGTGCTTGTTAACCTTAATCCAGTAATAAGATGCTAGCACACACAGTGCTATTAGTACCATGGCTTCCTTTCCTTCCAGCTAAGTTATATAGATTCATTCTTCAAATGTTTTGCTAGATAGATTTAAAAGTTTCCTAATTTGAGTGAAACAGTTTCATTTTATCTGACAGACAGAAAGCCATTACTGTGACTAAACCCCTCCATTTCCCCTTTTGGCATTGAGATGCTATTTACTGTTTCTTTCTACCTGCTAATACCAGCCAATGCAAGAGATTAATCAGACCACGAAATTAACCTGATGCCAAGAAAACAGATGGATACTACATAATGAAATACGCAGCCCTGCACATCACATGTACTCAGAATACTCACACACATGTACAATGGTACGTTACTTATGGGGAAAATGCCTCACAAACTAACAGGCAAATTTGTTATTCCCGTAAATATGAACACAGAATTTTGCACCTGCACCTGCTTTTCCCTAGGACATACCTAAGAAAGCATGAAGGAGAAACATTTTCTTCTGATTCCCAGACCTGTGCCTTAATCCACCACCTTTCTCACCCACTTGAATTTTACGGGCCTGCTTCAAATTAGTAAAGAGAAACATATGTTTCCCGTAGGGTATTACTTGGCTTTCCCCCCAAACAATCATTAACAGGGTTTAAAAGGGTTCATGGAAACAGTCACACAGAGTCCACAGTGAGCCAAGAGTACAGCTTTGCATCTTTAGTGGTAATGACCCATCCCAAATAAGCCAGGGAGAGGCAACAAGTCACTGCAAATACAGAAAGTGTTTCCTACAAAAAGTGATTGAAGAGGTCAGCCCCATTTCCCTTAGGTCGAATATACCAATCATCATGTCACAGAGGGCTTGGTCAGGAGAACAGTATTTTCCAATACCACAAACAAGGGAGTGATTTTCAGTGAAAGAGAATAATGACAATTTCTGGAGGGATAACAAAAAATTACACAACTCATAACATAAAGTTAAAGATTAGTTAAAGTATCTAAAAGCAAATGTAAAAAGAATGAAAATTAAAAGATAACAGAGAGCTGAATAACAGCCCTGCTTCAAAATGTAAATTCTGTATTTATATTTTATCTCCCTTGGGCATTTTCTTATCTCTGTCTCTGAAGCAAAAAACCCCATCTCCTATCCACCCTCTGGCTGCAGAGAACAAGGATGTCTGGTCCACACCCCTGTCAGCTCCCAGCCCTACCACTTTCTTCATTCCAGCCACAGCAACCAAAGAAATACTGGGTTTCTGCTCAACACAAAGTACTGACTTTCATACTGTATCAAAAAACGTTAGGAAAACTCATTCATTTCATCAGGGCAATGCAGCCACCATTCCATGCCCACTACTGCATGAGAAAGAATCAGCTGCTGTTGCCTGTCCACTGCACGGGCTAACAAATACCTCAAAAGCCAAGGCTGCCAGCAATCAGGTCATTCAACCTTAGCACTTTATGGTTTCCCTGGCCTAGTCATAGAATATGTCCGGCCACACCATTTCTACCAGTTTCAGCCTTCTCTGGAAAACAGCCCAGCCCACAGAGAACACAGCCCCTGGGTCACCTGTTGCCAGCACACTACTTAGCTAGAGGAGGAGCTGCTCTTCCCATTAATCCTTCATGAGCCAATTAATGCAGACCTTAATCACCCTTCGTAAGGTTCCGTAACTGCAACTGCCCCATAGAATTTTTAATTTTTTTTTAATTAAAAGACACTGTAAATGTCAATTTGATGAAGAACTTTTAAACAATGTCTTCAAACCAGTAGAAAAACCTCTCTTCCACTGCAGAACTGGAAGTGGCTTTAAAGAAAAAGAAGTTCGAATAAATAATAATTGCCTTTTCTCATTTATTTGACTTCCACACAAAAAAGTAAGATTGTTTTCATGGATTCCCAGGGTCTAAGATAAACTTAACACAAAGGAACATTCTTCTTGTCTGAGTATTTTAAATTCTTCTTTAACGAATTTTATTAACTTTCTGGCGATATATCTTGACAAAAAATAGCCTGTCATTCACAGTAGCAAAAGTATGTCTTCCAAACAATTCATGGCATTTATAAATGCTTACACCTAATTTCAGCTCAGATACAGAGGTTTATGATAAGGAATAAATGAGTGAATTCTAACATAAGAAATGAAATGCAACAATCAAGTTCATAAACATCTTAGTAATTCCGTGAAACGTAAGCAATCACATAATTATGGCTTTTAAAAGGCTTTTACATCCCTTTTAAATAGACTGTGTGTGGTACATTCATTACAACCTGATAAACGATTAAGGAGAAAAGTATTTTAAAACTTCATGATTTTCTGGTGCCTGGCAAACATTGTGAATGTCACCATTAGGTTCTGCAGTTACCGTCAGCAAAGGTCTTCCACAGTTTCCTGGGAACAGCTTGTACTTCACTAATGCTAGAGAGATCATCCAATTAACAGTGACTAACCACTGCCGTTTTCAGGTCAGGCTGTATTTGTACAGCATTTGTACAGTAAAGACAGTAATTTTCTAAAACATAGGGACAAAAAGTTTACCACCTACTAATTATATATATCCTACAAGTCAAGGCAACATCATGCCACTAGCCATGGTCTAATGTCAAGCAGTTAACCTTAAAATGTACGGTATTTCACTTGTGGAACTGAAAGCCATATGGGAGACAAACAACTAAGTCCTGGGAAGTTTAAGTGCATAAGGAACTCTTTTGCAAACCTCAAATATCCTTAAAAAATGAGTCCTTCTGCTTTCCTGTATTTCTTATGGAAAAGCCAACAACATTCCTGCAATAACAAATTTAGTGTTTCTGATTACTTACAGTTGGTTGTCATTTTTAATATGGCAACCAGCAAACTTCTCTTGTAGATAAATGGCAGAAAAAAATCTCAGAACCTTGCTGGCAAGAAATTAATTCATTAAAGGTTAATGAAGACATTTTTACACTGCAAATTTTTATTAGTATTTCAAAGAGAAAAAAAAATATCTGGAGATCAACTACATGGAAAACCAAAGATAATAAAATGGGTTTCTCCTTCAAATATGAAAAAAAAAAAAAAAAAAAAGAGAGTAAAAGAATAAATGAAGACACAAGATAGTAAAGTGAACAAATTTTAAAAATTAGATTTCTAATGCCCTGTAATCTAAATGCCTTCAACATGTCTCGTAACAGCATTTCAATGGAAATGTTGATCTCCACAATTTGTGGAGAAAATGGCATTGAAAGGCAGAGCCACAATGCAGTATTAGTTTCTAAATCACTGGATAGGCCTTCTGTAAATTTAGGACAACATTCACTAAGATAGTAGCATTCGTCAGCAACCTTGCTGAACAAGAAAGTACTGGAAGTTTCACAGGTGGCTTATATGAAAGCAGAAACAGGTCAACAGTCAACAAGAAAGGTATTTTTAAAAAATAGTATTTCCCTTTCTTGCCAGTCACTGCTAGAATATACACTGGAAGAAAATGAGATGAAAAGAAAATCAAGGATCTTTTGGCAACCTCGTTGTTTAAAGAAACCACATGCACTTTTAACAGCTATGATTTAAAATCAGTTTCAAGCTCTTTCTGGGTATTTTTGTAATTATTTAAACACTACTGGTTAAAATCAAAGTTAACAATAAATTCTGTATGACACTTTAAACTTGAGAGTGAAAGCTCACAAGCAGCAGCTGTTTCTGCTGGCCCTGACATGTATAAGTTAAGATGCGATCTCCATTCTACTGAGTACAAAGCCTGTGAGTTGGGCTTCAAACTAGGATCCTACATGTCCTTGCATTGGAAATTAAATTCTCCAGACAGATTACATCATGCCCAAGACAGCTATTTCCACCACAAAAGTTCTGGATGACTCAGTGCTTTCTCCAGGTTTCCAGCAGCCCACTCTCACCCCGGCAGCTAGAGGACTTGGCACAGCCTCCCACAAAAAGTGGGCAAAGCATCTGCTCAGCTCCTACAGTTCCCACCTACAGCTCTTTGCTGGCACATCCCTGTGATCTTTCCACAATATGTTGCACTTACACTGAAGTGCTGCATAACGTAGCACTGCTTCCAGCATTTTGGGAAAAGCCCACCTGCTTTGGCACAGATTACAACAATTTTTGCCTACTAGATTGGTGTTACTGCACACAAACTGACAGTTCTATCCAATATAGGTGGTGATGATTCTGTAAATAATAACAAATCATTTGTAAAGCAAAATAAGTTTATCAAACCCTTTTAACTTAATAAGAAACACTGAAATGTGATATGCGCAAACCCCTCATTTTGTGTAAATGTGTTTAAAAGGCCTCTCAAGTTCAAAGCAGATTTTAAAAATCATCAGAATTTTAGAAGGAACAAATAACCTTCTATATATACATCTGGATTAACCAAATTAGTCCTATAACAGATTGCATTTCTCCTGCCCTAAGAAAATTAAATAGGAATTTGCATTTACAAAATCTGTTAGTATATAGAATACTTATGGAATACTTACAGCAGCAAGTATTGTTAGCTCGGCACTGAAGATGAGGTTCCTAAGAAACCAAACACAAAATTGGTTTTCACCCTTACCAATCTGTGAACCACTCTTACCAGTCTGTGGCAGAGCACAAAACAGGTTTTTTTGCCTACCAGTTTCTGTTCTCACTGCTAGGAAAAAACATGGAGCAAATCATACCCTGGCATTCTGTGTAAATGGCACTGACACTACAGAGTTGTCATGAGTAACTCTCCGTCCGCCGTGATGCTCGCTCTGGGATGTAATAGATTCATCTTTTCCACTATGCTCAGGAGGATTGTCTATTTATAACAAGTGAATTTTCATTTCAAAAGCACTCACTGTACCCCTCAAGTTTTGGTTAGCAGATAGAGCAAAGATTTTTTTATTTTCAATCTATCAATTTATCATCAAAATAAACCCAGTTACGAGAAAGTTGATGCATAATTTAGACATGTATTCATGATGGTTCCTCATCAAGTTCACTTTAACAAGCTTTCTCTCTTCAGCAAACTCTAGAATTATCTTTTTCACTTCAGCTACAAAGATACTTGCCAGTTATCAGAGCACTTCAAAAGGAATGAGCTCAACTATCTCATTTCTTTTGCATGTAACAAATATATGGGGAATTTCAAAGCTAAACTAGTTCAAACGCCTGCTGCCAGCAGGAGACACATTTGGACTCTGCTTTTCCTCATCCTCATTTCATGAAGAGAAGAAATAAAAATCAGAAAAAATCTACAACATTTATATCTAGATTCCAGGCTCTAAAATCAAAGAATTGGGCAGTAATACTGGACAAATACTTGAAAAAACAGAAGTAAGGTCTCCCTGTTACTGGAAACAAACAAGGAAAAAGTCAATGAAAACACATAAATAATTATTTTTCAGTAAATCATACAGGCCAAATTAAACATTGCTATGTAGGTTTAGATTAAAAGAAATTCTTTACTGTGAGGGTGCTGAGGCACTGGAACAGGTTGCCCAGAGGAGCTGAGGATGCTGAATTCCTGGAAGTGTTCGAGGCCAGGTTGGATGGCCAACAAACCTGTCTAGTGTAAGGATCTGTGCTCACATCAGGGGAGCTGGAACTAGATCATCTTAAAGGTTCCTTCAAATCCAAACCATCCTATGATTCCCCCTGCCATACAAGTGGCAAGAAGCACAGAAATGCAGCCATGAGCTTGTGCAGCAGCAAATTCCAAGCTGGGAGTGATGGACACTGTGGTTTTCCCAGCAGTGCCCAGCACATAAAGCAAATCTGAAAAGAGCTGAGGGACTTAATTAAGGCCAGGGTTCCACCTCTGTAGCCTCATTCAGCAGAACTCACTGCAAGGCCATTTTCCAGGAGGAATGAAAGCTTGGGCAGCACTCAGGGCTGCACTGCCTTGGGCCCTGGGCTGCACCAGCTTGTGCAAGGGAAGCACAGAGTTCATCATCACGCAGCAAAACTCCCTGCATTGCTCTCTCCATAGAGGAGAGCTATTTCTGACTGAAAAGTATCACAGTTTCTGTCACAAGGACATTTTGGGTCCTTGGGGAATATATTTTCTCTGCTTAAGAGAAATAAGGAATAACTAGTGGTAAGCCTCCAGACTTGCTCCCTGGATTTCCAGGAGCCTTTCTGAGACATCACAGTGGCACTTGTTACTCCATCAAGGCTCCTGGTACTGGACGTTCCTTCTTGATTGGTAACTGGAACATTCTTTTATTTCACTGCTATTTTGTCACAATCTGACACTGTGTGAAAAAACCTGTGGGCTGCAGATCTGTGATTCAGGCAGATGATGCTGAACTGTCATTGGTCATTGCTAACAGAGCGAAAGGGATAACATTTCCTCAAAAATTTACCCCTGCAACAAGTCCCTTCTGTAGACAGCATGTTACAGAATAAGAGTTCCTTTTGCACTGGTATATTTATTCAGCTTCCCTTGTTTAGATGAGCCTGAATATTCACTGATCTTACCTTCTTTGATCGATGGCCATGGAAGTCACAGAAAGTGTTATAAAGTGACGTTTTATAAAATGACAGAAGGACAGAGGCAAAGTGCAACAGTTAATTAGGCTGTTAATTTGCTTCTATGTGGAAAAAAAATATGAAAAAATTGACTCATGATGACTAACAGGGACACCATTTACACCAGAACACAACCAACCTGATTTATGCCAACATTCTCAGAAACCAGTAGATACCCAGATAATTTTAGTCTAGATAATTTTAGTCTTAAAAAATTTTTTATTATCATGCTTTTGATATAAAAAAAATATTATCAGAATTCTGTCATTTCAAATGCTGGGGCAGGGTGGGTTTCCAGAAAAAATACATCTGCATTGTAGCCTTAAAAATGTGGCAAACTGTGAAACCCCGATGGGAAAGTGCCTGATTTTAGCAGCTAACGCTCTCTGAGTTTCTGCATTTAAGGTATGAAGCCTATGTGATAACCAGCAGTAAATCTCAATTGTATTTGTTCTTCAGACAGGAGTGGCTAAATCGTATCAGTATAAAGCAGAAGAAAATAAAGGTTAAATGGGTAGAGAGTGATTAACACTGGTAGAGCAACACTACATATCCAAACATTGTGGTATTGGCTCCAGAAATTTGTTATGTAAGAGTTTAAAATAAAAATGGGTATTGTACCTTAATGATTTATTTATAGTCAGTCAGGTAGAAATGCAGACCTGAACGCTTGAAGAAAGTCTGTCTGTTCACACTCATGTATGTTTGAAATACAGATACCCTTTAGAAAATGCCTCTCATATCATCTTCCACATTAAAGAGAAAAGAAAATAAGCAATTATTACTCCTAGCAAGATAGTATAATCATTTAAGGAGAGGAAGCTAAACCGGTGCAGAGGCTAATAAAATCAAACTTCATGCGTAAGAGGAAGAAGTGAATCATACAACAGCTTTATGACTCAACAGCAATGATGGAGATAACTGAACCAGACAAATCCCTTGTCTCCACAGCAGATGTGAGTGGATCCAGAAGGCTTTCAGGAGATGTTTTGCCTTTAAATAAGGGAGCTCCAGACAAAAAAATCGCATATGGACATTGACCCTGGCACTGCAAAGCACACTACAGATGTATAGCTGAGACACAGAACAGTCTTCATAAGATAGAAATGGTTAACAAAAAAATCTGTAATGGCTTTTAGGTCTGCTCACAGGACACACTGCAGTGTCCTAGAGCCAGGCATTTTTCCTCATATAGGGAACAAACATAATGCTTTTTATTTTCTCAGTTTTTGTCAGAGCTTCCCTCCAAAGAGTAGTAAGACATTCCTGCATTTACAGAAAGGACTTTTGCACATGGTCTCAGTCAGGAACAGCAGAAATTACAATCCTGACCTTGAACAGCACTCTGTAAGTGCAGAAAGTCAACCAACAGCTGAGCAGCCACCTATTTTATAATGATCCCTATGTATGGCAATAGAGCTCTGTGAAATTTGGTACAAAGTGAACTTACCTAGGATTTATTCTAAGCGCACACAGAAAGGCTATTTCAAAGTAACAAGGCACGTTCCTCACAAAAGGACAAAAAATAGCCATGTTCTACCATTATGCCCACTATGCCTCCAATATGCCAAGGACATTAAAGGGCAATGACCAGCAGGGTCAGTAACCAAGGAGTAATTCCTAGCACTCTCTAATGACTGTTTCCTCTGAGAAATACAAAGCAGCTACAGAAAATCCATCTTTTACGGTCCCTTTCATCTCACTTGAAACTTCCTTTCTCTTTTATGTTACTGCTAGTACATCAGACAAGCTCCTTTTTGACAATGCAGAGGAAACATCATGCTAGTGAAAAGGTACATCTTATCCAAGGAATTTTGTTCATTAATAAAAGCCCAAGGCCTTTTTTTACTTCTATCAGTGGTATCTGAGCATTTTCACCACAATTCATGTGTAGTCACTTATATTTTTTTAGTAAGTGTAACAAAATACTGGGAGCTGAGATTTTGCCACACTTCTGAAATTCAGACCAATATTAAAGCACTGAAACCTGGGGGAAAACAATGCCCTACCTTCCAGATTTATTTAATTTTATTTCAATTTTATGCAGGTGTAGAAGGCTGGCAAAGTATAACGAAGAGGTACAGCAAACTGGCATGTTTTAAAAGCTGGATTCATACATTTTGTACCTTTATTCAAAATATTCTGAGATTTGTGAAATTACTTTTCTCATACATACTGTCATTATTCACGTCTAGAGAGCCCATGAAGTAGCTAACTGGCCAGCCCACAGAAGAGAGCGTAATACAGCCAAAAAGCATCTCCTGAGAAGCCCTACAGCAATATTTGCACTTGAGACATTTGTGACACTTTGAGAAGGAAGAATACTCTAAATGAAGAAAAAAGGGAACCTAGGAAATAATAATGTCAATCCAATGGGAAGATGATGTGGTACCTGACCCAAAACGCGTCTATCAAGCTCTTAATTCTAGAACAGTAATACAACAAACAGAGAAACAGTACTGAGTAGCGTGGCTGCAAAATCTTTTCTAACTGTATGCAAGCACTTCTCTAACTTTGTGTTTGCATGTGGATACATACATCCCATTAAAAGGCAGGATCATCCCTCACTGAGAGACTCAAGCAACAAGGAGGTTATCCCCAGGTCATGAAAATTATTTTCATGTTTCTTTTCACTAACATTGTCTTTGATCTAAAGCACACTTCTAATTTTAACTAAAGAAATTGCATTTGCAGATACTCAAAATCATATGAAAAGACGTATTTGGCACAGTTCACCAATAAAATCAAAACCACATGATTACAAGACAGACAGAGAGAAAACCTTGTGGAAAGTGACCCAGTATTCCCTGTTTTTATTAACCCTGTTACACCTTATGATTCAGTAGTTCATTCTTACAATCTAAACAATCTGGAAGAAAATCCTTTTAATGAAATTATTATATTTTTGTGTTAAAAGACAAAGCTGTTCAGATATTAGCTTTCCAGTATTTGACACATTTTCTACTTCTTTTTTTATATATACATTGTTTTTTCTTTCAACCTTAACTTTTCTGATCACCGTGTGATGACTGCCAAAAGCATGCTTCAGGATATTTTTTCCAGCAGTCTGCTAAACCATAAAGAAAAAAGAAATAGTTTCAAAATGTAACTAATCTAAAAAAAAGTGTTCAGATTTTAGGAACACAGAAATGGGAAGGCAAAGGGACTGAAGTTATCACATTGACCACGAAAAAATGCACCTAAAGAAGGCAACAGATTTGGCAAAGAGTGGCCAACACATGAAACTCACCAAGACACACTACTAACCCTACATTGAAGGAAATATACTTTTCTCCTCAAACAACCCAGTGATATTTGACTTGATTCTAACCTTAGAACCATTCTTCTTCTATACATAGTATACAACAAGGACATTTTCTCTTTTAGCTGTAGCAAAAAACAACACTGAAATTGCACTGAGAGCTCAGTTTTATCTTGTTTTCCTTTATGTAGGACTCAAACCATTAAACATATACATACCTTCAGCATATTAGCACTGGAGGAGCTTGTCTGGACTGTCAAGTCAAGCACACACTCAGGAGTTTGACAGAACTAGGCATTACAGACTCAAGCAAAAGCAACTTCAAGAAAAGATTTTCCACTGACTTCTGTAAATTCTCAATCAAGTTTTTATTTCTGAAAAGATCGTTTCTGGATGCAATTTTTCTATCGACATTTAATCTCTATCCACATTTAACAATTATTAAAGCAAAAGCTTTTCACCTATTTCTAAGTTATCTGAGAGTAAAAAAATATAGATCCTTTTCAACAGCTATTTTATTTTCAAAGATGTTTTCCTTGCAGTTGTGCACCTAGAAAAATTAAATTTTCACGCTAGAATTCTCTAGGTGGTTTGTTTTCACTGAAAGCTTCTCTTCAAACCAGGTATGAGCCAAAAGATTTTACAAAGCTTGACAACACCATCTTGCAAGATGAGATTTAGAATCCTGACACTTTGAAAAGCTATCAGAAAAACAGCGTGCAGAAGGGCACACGGGTGTAGTTGGTGTGGATGCCTGACTGCCTGATTTTGCTTAAAAAGGAAGACAGAAGGAAAAATCACATCTATGTTACACTATTGCTATGCTAAGACAACTATTTCAAACTCTCCCCTGTTAGAGAATTACTCTATTTTTAGAGGGAAACCAAAGCAGCACTTAGCAATAAGGCTATGCTGGGGTCTAATGCATTCCAGGATTTTAGGGTAAGCTTTTTGTCTCTCACTGGACTTGGAGGTCTAGTACTGCAACCCCATGAAAGTGACAAACTCAAAAGGTCTGTTTGGAAAAGATTTCACACTGGGAACAATGCTCTTATCACATTTTACACTATTCAGAAGGCCCCATTAGATCTAAATAATCAACTCAACATGTCAAAGGAAGCAGGATGTGAGAGCCAACCTAAGTAAAAAAAAAAAAAAAAGAAAAGAAAAGAAAAGAAAAAAAGTCCAAGAGATAATTTCAGGAACTGTGAGTTTCCTGACTAGGAGGGGCTTCTAGGTACAGCTTCCAGACTCCCACTGAAATGTTCTTTCACAGCTGCATAGCTTACAAACACCCAACCTAGAAGATAACACTGTAACGTAGGAAGCCAGACTTTATCAGGCATTCTGACCCTTTGCATTATACACACCTACTACAAGCATCTTGTGCTTTGTCTTACAGGCAAAAATAGTCAAACCATGATGGTTTTCCCCAGAAAAAGAGATGTTCCTATTTAAGATTCCTTGTTAATGCAAAGTGGCTTGAATCCGATAAAGAAATACAAAAAATGACTTTACTATACTGATCACTAAACAATGGACATTAAAAAAACCAAATAAAAAGCCCCAAAAACACACACCAAAAAAACCAACACACCAGTGAGAGCTGATACTCTCTCCTGGCCAACATCCACACAAGCAATGACTGTAAGGCATGGTCACAGTGCAGAAAGCCATTCTGGATTTTAACCATGGTTTACTCGAAGCTGCCACTCCAGCAGTACAAGACTTCCCAAACAAGCATTAATGCCATTGTCACAAAGCCTGTCCCAGCCTCCAGGAAAGGACAGACACCACTGTGCCATTGCTGAACAAAGACTGTACCTGCTCTCAGAGCATCTGCTATGTAAGCAAAAAAAGAAAAAAAAGAGAGAATAGAACCATATGGCAAGCACAGGGCAGGCCACGATCCTACCACAGACCTCATTAACCCCTTTTCCTCCCTTATCTTTAAGAACTAATGTGACAAAGGAGATGATTAAGGAGAGATCTGAGGAAGGATATCAAGCACAGCCTCTGACACTGCTGTGGGGAATTTGTTTGCTACTCACAAGAGCGAGTGCAAGAAAGGTGGTTTGAAAATTTGCTCAGTGGACAAGAGAAGCATCATTAATAGACCAGAAGTACAAATTAATATTTTAACTAACCTTACACTGAGGTTTTAACATCTACTAATACTTTGTCTGTTAATGTTTCAACAGCAAAAAAAATCAAGTACCAATCCCAAATTATATTTCAGGCCTTTGTACTCAAAGGAACCTCCAAAACAGGCTAAATAAGCAATATTCAGCTCAAATAGACACGAATATGAGTGCACTTTTTTTAAGGAACAGTTCAAAATGAAGAAACAGACAGGATGGTGTAAGAAAAGCAAGACTGAGTGAAATCACTTCATTGAACAGTTAGTATAAAAGCAAGTGAATAATGTCAGAGAAAAAAAATGCACAGCACTCACTTCTCATTAGAATTTTTTCTTGAGTATAATGCTAATATGGTTCCACTAAAAAAGAAAAAAAATAAGCCTTATTATATTTTTCAAAGTCTGAGCAGCTGTACTACAGAGCTTTTTCTTCATGGATTTTCTCTACAGAGATACAGGTACAGATGCAATTTTGGTATCATATCAATGCACACAAGGGAAAGCAGGATGATGCATGATGTTCACCTCCTATTTGCTTATCATCTGGCTTTATAGCTACATGTTTCTATTTACATGAAGAAAGGAAATGTCCTATCTTATGGTGTTATTTTAGGTTTGCTGAATTGCATTTACAGTCACACAAATACACCTACAAAGGAGAACACAAGTCTTGTGAAAATGATGTCACAGCTGCTGAAGATAACATTTTTCAGGTAAATTACACAAAACTAGAGAAGCATTTTTATTGTGCCCTTCCTGCAGGCTCATTTAAATCCCATGAATGTTCTAAATCAACATACATGAGAGAAAGACAGTTCTTTTTTAACCAGTTAAGTGAGGAAGACAGAGAGGAAGTGAGGAAGACAGAGAAGCTGACAATGTCTGCATGGAAATTTTGTCTCCTCCTTCTGCCAGAAGATTTTACTCTGAAATATAACTAGACAAAGTTGGGGATTTTCCCCACGAGTGAACGATGTAAGAGACTGCAAGCATCCTGTAGAGCCAGCATCCAAGCACCTGTCAAAGGCAATTGTCCATGACACAATAATTCTATTTTTAAAATGATTCTGTCTGTTAAATTAATCAGTAAGAGAGTAAATGCTGTGTATTGTGACAGTTCAGATTCACACCTTTCTTGATATAGACATTAGAGTGTTATTATTCCTCTTTGAGCATGCAAACTCAAAAACTCAAAAAGCACTTCTGGCTTTTGTGAAGAGCTGGAAACATTAATTCATAAAAAAAAAAACAAAGTGCAACAGAATACGGAAATATTTTAGCACTTCTGAGATTTGAAAAGACAATGTCAAACCACATTACTCAAAATACTGTGCCAAATTGCCTACCAATTGAAGAGGGATTATTGTCTGAAGTGATCAGACTACAGTACAATACTACAATATGTTACTGGTAGTAAGAACAAAGTAGCTTGAAGTAAGTTTGAAGAGCTGACAAACGATCACTGCACTAATTCGTAATATCATTTATTTATTTGTCTATTTATTCTAACTTCACTGCCCACATTTTAATGAAAGGTTAAAGCCAAGATGTTTTAAAGTGCAAAACCTCCACACTTCAAATGCCTAAGGAAAAAAACATATGAAAGAAACAAGTGTTAAGATCTGGATAAATAACATTCTCTAGTTTTTACTGTTTCTTTTTTTTTCCATTACACATGGTCCTAGATATATTATTTCATACAGAAAGAGAGTCTTTCTCTTTACAATTATTCTGTGCTGGATTTTTTGTTATTGTTTGGTTTGGTGGGTTTACTCATTCAGTTCTGTGGTATGGGATTACTCTGTGACTCCTAGATTTGACTGTGATTAGTTTTAAAGGAATAACAGATGTAAACAGATGGGCACAGCCAAGTACGGGAGGCAGCAAACCACAGAAGCAGCCCAGTAACTGTTCTAATGAGCACCACGTAAAACACATGTGCATTCCATGAATAATGCACTCTGAAGATACACTGCTTTCAGTGACACTGTGCATTTCAGAGGTCTGAAGAGACATGACAGATTCCCCCTCAGAGCACACTTTCTGTTAGATGTATTTCTTCTGTCAAATACAGGAAATCGAGATTTTACTTTGGCATCAATATTGTCCTCCTGGAGATACTGGATACTGAACTTGACACTTTTTGCTGGCAAAAATTCCTAGGGCTACTTTTTTCTTACAGAAACTTTGATGTAGGCAATTTCAAATAATTATTATGGAAGCAGAATCCTGAGTAGCAGACCAAGTTAAACTTCACTTTTTTTAAGTTCAAGTCTCTCAACTAGATCCATACATTGCAAAAATTATTTAAAAAGCAATGAAGCAAGCCAAAAGCATCCAATCAATGTTTACATAGCAGAGCTATAAATCCTACTTTACATCCCAGTGCACAAAAACTTCATTTCTCACCATACAGGCTTGAAGAGGGGATAGAAAAACACACTTTTTCTCCTTTAACATTTTTAAGGCTATGGCATTGTAATTGTTTTCATAAACCTATGTCCTATATATAAGGTATAGCATTAAGATGAAGTGTCTTTTTTCCAAGAATTTCCAAGCACTTATCTTCATTCAGAAACACTTGGCATTTTTAATTTATCTTACCATTTACAGAATGTTAGAAATGGAAGACAGAGAGGCTTATTAAAACTACTTACTCAGAAGAGAAGTTAATTTAAAAAAAAGTACTTAGTACATGCTAAGATTTCCTCTGGAAATCACTGTGGAAATACAAATGATGCTGTGCTCCTGTAGCACTTACATGTCTTTCATTCTGGGGAACAGGAGGCCAGGATTTCCTGAGGTTAAAATACAATACAGAAGATAATCACTCTTGAGTTTTTCCACCAAATCAAAATATTCCAAAAGTTATTGTGCATTTTAGGGTGAGTTAAGAGCTAAGCTGCCATAAGAGGTCAAACAATAAAGGCAATTACAGAGAAGAATACAAGACCAGTATAAGCTACTCTAAGCAGACAAGAAGATGAAATATGAAATAATATACCATGTCAGCCTCTGAAAGGAACAAGCTCAGTTCTGCTGCAAGGCTTGTAAGTGAACAAAGGCAGCAGACTCACAGTATTGCAGTGACTGGAAAACAGCACTTTGAAATTCAGTCACTTGCCCAGAAGGCTATTCCATGATTCGAGTTAATGTTTTTGAGAACAGCAGAGAAATACCTTGAAGAAATTGGAGGTCCTCTAAAGTAAAGGGTGAGGGAGAAGAAATTTTCATTACAAGGGACCCAGAAAGAGAGAGGACAACTGGCAAAAGGTGTAAACCTGGCAGCCTGAGCTCAAACGGTGCTCTCCCCTGAAGCCTGAGAAACAGAGGTGCCAGATGTGCAGCCACCCACACCACAGCCCTCAGACAAGCAGCGCCTCAGTGCTGGAGATGGAACACAGGCCAGTTCCCCCCAGTGCTGTGCTCAGACTGGGAGACAGGCAGCACTGGGCCACCACATTAATGTTTCCATGGCCTTGCTATAAGGTAACAACCAGCTTTTCATCATCCTTCATCCTGCAAGGCCAATCACCCACAGCATCCTGCTATTTCCACATCATCTACAATTGCCAAGAGTTAGCATGCTGGCAATAAGAAGGACAAAAAGGAGAGGAGAGGGACATCTTCACTGACTTCTCATGCCACAGACAACACCACCTAGCACTGGACTAAGAACAAGAAGAGAATGAACATTTCTGGGGATTTGGGTTTGGGGCTTTTTTCTTAATTTAACTTTCTAGCTTCAATCCTATTAGATTTTTTTTTTCACGTGTTCTTTTTTTTAATATGATTGTTCTCTTAATTCATGTCTTCACCTTCTTCTTGTAAACCATCTCACTACTGAGTTTAAACAGTTAATTACTTTCTCTCTGATGAAATATTCCACACTGAATAGTGGTTTCCACATGTGATCTCATCACTGCTTAATCCTCACCCTTTGGTTTCTGTCCATCCATCCTGAAAAATACTCAGTTTGGCACAGTAATAGCACCAATTCACTGGAGACCTGTTGGACACCCAAGCCGGCAGCAGCAACTGTGTGCCCTTGGTTACTGCCAAATTAATGTATTTGCATTTATATTCTTCATGGCCTTGACAAGCACGAAAGTAAAAGCAGTGATTGGCCTCCAAGAGGACCATAACACTGGGGTTGTTTATCCAAGCACTTGGAACTGATGGAACATCGAATGCATTGGAACAGTGCTGGGACATGCACTGTCCCAGTTTACATGTCAAAAGGTGACATTATTTTAGCTGCTGCCTCTACAGGCTCAGTGCTTCAAAACTTCAAAACGGTGCTCCCTATGAGCCATTTTTTAACCTTCCTCTCTTATATTTTTCTATTATATCCACCATCACAGTATTCTTCCCTCAGGAAAATATCTTGCAGCCAATTTCTACTTTCACTCAGATCAGTGCAAAGCAGTGGACTGCATAACTGTTCATAGAAAAGCCAGCTCATTTCTTCCCCTACTGTGTTGACTTTACTATCCAGGAACAAAGTATTCATCTTTCTTGTAAGTGAAATAAACTTGAATTAAGTAAAAAGTATCCTTAACAGTGATGTTTTGGTCCATGATACAGACCAAAAATACATTTCAACTACAGATTGTTCTCAAAGTCAAATTCATACAAAAATTATGTATACTGAGATTTTACTTTTACTAGAATCATGAAGAGTTTTGCCCAGTTCTTTCTCTTCTGATCATTCTAAAAATGGTAACACTTGATAATTAACTAAGAACACTTCTTAATTCGTTGTTTGCACTCCACTTATCAGTGAAATGTAATTCCAGAGTCTGTCCATAAACATTGCTTATGATTCATGGTTCCTGAGGAAATTTCACAGAGACACAGGTCTGAAACCATAATCACAACATTATGACAACTTTATGAGTTGATATGTCAAACGCAGTTCAGCATTTCCATGGGAAAAATGAAAAGGACAGGAATTTCCCTCCAGAGCTGTGATTAAAAAAGAAAAAAAACAAACCCAACAACAACAAAAAAACCCCTAAAAATGATGTAAAGAAGTAAAGAACAGAGAAAGAACTTTAAAATTATAATTGTCTTTTACTAATATCCAAAGTGTTCCTTGAAGAAAGAAAACATGTTTTTAAGAAATCCTAACAGCTACATTTGATTTAATGACTTTAAAAAATTATATTTATTTTGTTAGGGAAATGTGAGAAAAAAATCCATTTTAAGAAGTTTATTAACACAGCGGTGTCAAAAAGAATGGGAACAATAAACTTCATCTTTGTGATATCAGCTAGAGATACTATTTCACATAAAAATACCAAGGAAACCCTAATAACAACATCATCATCATTTCTACAAAGAGTGTTTCTTTCCTTGTCTCTTTTCACAGAATACCTGTATTACAATACCTCTAATCCCATTGGGAATGAATGTCTCACACTGTCAAACACCATTTCTCTCTGAGGGTGCCAATCTGCAGCTTATTGGGAAATATAATAAATTCATATCTGTCCTCATTTAAAATTCTGTGATGTTTCCTTTAATGAAAGGGTTGTTTTTCCTGATTTTTTATTTAGCTTTCAATTCGAACAGCCCCCCTGCACAAGAAA
This sequence comes from Sterrhoptilus dennistouni, assembly GCA_013397095.1. Taxonomy (NCBI): domain Eukaryota; kingdom Metazoa; phylum Chordata; class Aves; order Passeriformes; family Zosteropidae; genus Sterrhoptilus; species Sterrhoptilus dennistouni. Next base: position 449,013 of record VWZU01008465.1, on the reverse strand, counting down.
ATCTTGTCAAAGGATGTGTGAAAGTGGCATGGACAAGTTTAACCTACATAAGTGTGTGACAACAGTGATAGAAATGCAGGTTTAAGCACAGGCTAGCACTACAGATAAGCGCCAAAAAATTCCAGTTACAACACCCTCAGGCTCTTTTAACAGAGAAGAAAACCTGTGGTAACATCATCTCTACCACTGGATTCAGCAACTTAACTAAACAAAGTACATTTCCTGGTACAACTGCAGTTTTATTTATTTAATGGATACCCTACAAAGGGATGGGTTTGTGCCTCTCTCTTCTGAGTAAAGTTGTCCTCCACACATATAATTACACACATATCAATAATTTAAAAGAATGAAATTTTCCTTGAACATCTTCTTAACTCTTGTGCAATTTCAGAGTCCGTTTGAGTCTTGGTAAATAGGCTTGCCATGATTCTTCAGAGTAAATACAACTGAAAAGATCTCAAAACAGACAGATCCTTTTAACTGGCATCAAAACACTTCTTTCTCTTTTGATACAGCCTACAGAAAATCCGTCCTAGAATAGTGGGTACTCAGTAAACATTTTCTGCCACCACACTATAATTGTTCACATAGCAACACAACAGCACTCTTGGGAGAATTCTGTTCCTTTTTATCTAAAGAACTTTCACAGACTTTAACATTAGCTAGATTCTTTCATGTCTTTTCTCCATTTGTGGAGAACTAAATGAAAGTTATTCAAGATGCACCATTATCCCTCTAACCTATCTGCTCTTACTCCTTCAATACATGAGAAAGTTTTAGAAAGTTACCTTTGGTATTTTTGTTCCCATTCTCTAAGGCCACTTCCTTTTTAAAGTTATTTATGTTTTTCCCCTTTGAAATTACTGAATTGCAGACAAAGCAAGCTCTTGACTTAAACGTAGTTTAAGTGTAGCAGAACTTTGAAGCTTTTGAGCCCAATGTGAACATTTGAAACACTGTTTTCTGGGGTATCTTTCATTTGGCCGCCTACCAATGGTATTCTGGTTTGCCTTGATCCTCTGGTGAGACAGGACTGCTGTGTCCACAGTGTTACAGATACTGACCTCACTCTTGCAAGTCAAGCAAACTGGCTGCCCTGAAAAACCTCCCCTGAGTGCACTGTAACTGATAAAAAGTTTAAAAGAACTTTTTCTCTAACATGTAATAATGCTTCAAGTTTTGAAAAATGGGTCAATGTATGCCAGGAAACCGCCTGAAAAAAGACCAGGTAAACAATTGGTGAATTTCAATGCACCATGAAAGAATGGCAAACTGAGACTTGAATTTCAGCTATACCTTCACGTTTCAAACTGATTCATAATTGGCTAATGTTATGAGCTTATTCATTTTTATTAAAATTTATTTAATCAAATCATTTAGGGAAAAAAAAAATCTTTGTTTAAGTGAAGCATTGCCACTGAAGAACTATGACCATTGCAGGAAAGACCACTCTACAGCATCTTGACTGAACCAGGAAATCAAGGAATATCAACACAAGGCATCAGACTTCTGATTTTTGACAATTCATAAGTTTAAAAAAAAAAATTAAAACCACCAAGACTGTAATGTTTTTAGATGGATATTTTCCCTCTTTTCCATTTTGGCAATTTTTGAAAGAGCAATATCCAAAGAAATTTTAAAAATGCATTTTTGCTTTTCAAAGCTTTAAAAATCAAAAGCAGTTTGGAAAGAGTTTCTCATTTGATTTTGATGTTTGGTTTTCAGTTGTTGGGGATTTTTGATCTCCCTAAGAGCTTAGCAAAAAAGCCTGGTCTTTGAAGTAGTCTGAAATTTTAATTGCAACTAGGGACAGCCAAGCAAATAGGAAAGAAAATCAGAGTATCAATTCTGCACGTGGTGAAGATCATGAAAGCTTTGCTAATAAAATCAGTAAAAGAAAAATGTCTCAATTGTGTATGTCACAATGTTCACAATTGTCTGTATATGACTAGAAATGGGAAAAGCATGGGCTTCACATACTGTATCCACCGTTAAACCTTCTACTGGGCACACTTAACAACACAAAACAACTTCCAACAGGAGACCAGGTATAATGATGTGCTAATTTGTCTCTGCATATTATATTCAGACAATCTGGGATTCATTTCTTTATCAAACAGAAGAATTGACAAAAGCTCACAACCATTGGTGCTGTGCTTCTTTTCAGATTTTCATACCACTGCTTTACAAAAACGTAATTGCAGCATGAATATGAAGGGCTGGAAAGTTTTCCAGGTATCTGTTTTAATGCAGACTCTTATCTAAGATAAGGACTAGAGTTAAGTCCTTCCAGTCTTTTAATTTTACTTTTTCTTCCATTCCAGGAGCTTTAAAGATCAGCCAGCAATTACTCCAAAGATTGGTGCACCTTCACCACTCCACACTGATAAGCTTCTATTACAGAGCCCAAGAAACAGATTCTTTACAGCCAATAGCTGAGAGATTGGATTTTCCCTTTCTATGAGGAGCTTTTGGAAGATTTCTGATACAAAATGTGCACAGACACATGAATATGTACACACAATCACATGATTTTAATTTACAGTAAGTTATTTCATATTATTATTAATGACTTACGAAGACACATATAGCCCACCCTTGAGTCTTGCTTTCATAGTACATAATAGTTTAAGCAATATGTCAAACTCTAGATCCCTTGATCTCACTGGCAAAGCTTCAACTGACTTCACTGCATGCAGAACTGAATCCCGTACTTATTTTCATGCTATTTAATTTTGACTGATTTCCTGGAAGATGTGCATTCATCACTGTAAACCAGTTAATGGGAAAGCTGGAAGAAGCAACTCTTAACACGCACTTCTTGAAATGTACTTATGCATGTCTGATAAACTGCTTCAAAAATTAAACATGGGCAACCCAATCTGCCAAGTAAACACAAAGAGAAATTATTCTGCATTAATTTCAAAGTATTTTTAAGCAACAAAGAGTAACAAGGGTAACCAAAGGGAAAGCAACAGAAAAGCAGGATGTCTGAACTGAATTGGACCTATGTCTAGCCTAAAACAATCACAGGGAAGAGTTTGATCCACAGTCCTGATTTTTATAGAAGTATTAATGGTGAAATTACTACAATTTTTTTTTTGCTTGCTTCCATTCCTAGACACTAGGTTAGACGCTGTACACTTACTATCTCTTGTTTTTCTCAGAGGTTTCCACGTGGACAATAGCTGCAATGATAGATCCCAGTCCATAAGGGACAGCAGCAATCATCACGCCATCTGCTGAACCACTGATGTCATCATTTGTGTATTCCTTTCATGTATCTAAATGTAAATGTGATTTCTATCTCTGTTCAAAGCTTTGAAAGGGACATTTAATGATAGAGCTATAAATAACAGAGAAGGATCTCTATGTCTGATTCCTCCCTGGCCTTTTTAATGTACATTTCCTTTTACAGCCGAAGCTGCTTCAATTTTCCTGAGATTCTGCTGAATCTCCTACAGAAAGAGTTTCTGCTCTAAACCACAATGTTATAAACAGATTGCTGACTAATGTGCCATGTTCTTGTACATTACAACTACAGCTTCCTTCTAGACAGTACAATCTTGATACACCCTATAATGAAGCCTTTAAGGCTGGAGAAAACAGAAAGTCTACCAAATCTGTAGAAAAGCCACATTGGTTTTTTTCTTCTCTGTTTCCTCTCCTCTATTTCACCCCCACTGTATTTTGAGAGCCTGCTTTTAAAAGACAACTGATGTGGCTAAAAAAAAAAAGAGTAAAAACGATAGAAATAACAGCAAAAACAAGGGAAGAAAAAAATGGTTTACATGAATCTTTGTACAGAAAAATATACATGCCATTCCGCATTTTCTAGGATGCAATTAGTCTAACTTATAACTGGAAGACTGCATAGGTTTCAACCTACATTTTTATACCAGCAATAGGGTACAGTCTATCTAGCTCAATGTTCATATATTTAATACAAATAACCTAGGAAGTGCTCTCAGATGGCAGGCACTGTCAATAAGTAAATTTTACTTCGTTCAGCTGTGGATGATCACTTTTCCTTTGCAACATGCAGCTCTCTTCCTGGCTCTAGTTAATAGCATGATGCTCAACCACATACACACACACACACACACAGAATCACTAGGTTGGAAGAGACCTTCAAAATCATCGAGTTCAACCCAGCCCTAACACCTCAAATAGACTATAGCACCGACTGCCATGTCCAGTCTTTTTTTAAACACACCACCTCCCCAGGCAGACAATTCCAGTACTTTTTCACCCTTTCTGTAAAAAACTTTTTCCTAATATCAATGTCCTGTCTCACATCAATCTATTTTATGCCGGAGGAAAAAAAAAATAAAAACTATGAGATCTATTATAAGGATTATAATTAATTTCTAATTTATATTTAAAGCTACTTAAAGTAAATTTTGATACCAAATGAATAAGGAACTCGTAGAGACACCATATTCTGTGCTAGCAAGTCTGTACAGAGTAGATGAGTATGAGCAGAAGACAATGCCACTAAGTCATAAGAACATTTTTCTTCTTGTTTAGATCATCCTAATCCATTCAGCCCCTAGGAAAGAGAAAACAAAGAATGGACTGGACTGCACCAGACAGTATCTCCATTTCTTGTGGTGTCTGGCCCACTCAGATACCAAATGATTCCCTATCACAGGGAATTTGTTGCCACAAGCCGTGCAAGCCCTGCTGCCCCAGGGTCCCAGAGGGTGAGCTTCGGTGCAGGAACAACAAACACTCTCTGCAGCTTCAAGGAGGAAGTCAGAGGTACACATGGGCACTAAATCTTCCTCTAGTCTTCAGATCAAATAACTGAGCACTCCAGATTGACCTCATATTGTGATTTCACTGGGATTACAGGAGCAGCACTGGAATGCTATCTAAAGGTGCAATTTTCCTGGGACAAACCTTAGGAAGCATAAAACTAATTTATATTTATAAAAATATAATTTATACATATAATTTATATTTATACTTAAACAAAGCATTTTTGAAGCCTTTTTTTGATTCTTTATACAGGACACATTCCACCTTCTGATGATTCAGCTATTTTTAATTACAAGTTTATGAAATTGCCCCATCATATGGAATCATATTTTAGTAGTCCACGGAATATAGAAAATCTATTGTTAAAATAAATCAATTGTATCTACAGTACTATTGCAGTTGTATTTTGAGAACAATGTGTCATTAGCCACCTATGCCTGGTTGTTTCAAAAGCACATTTCCATATCATTAATTTTCAGGGTAAAAGATATCACAAAAGTTACTATACATTCATCTGTGTTCATTCCACTTCACTTCAATTTAATAGTAAATTTAAAGTAATGTGTTGGACACTCCAGACAAGAAAGCCTCATTGCAACTATTTCAGTTTCAGACAGTCAAGTCACCAGACCTTGCAACTCAGCAGAATGTTATGTAGCACAACTGGTGCCATTTCAGATGCTATTGTTTCTCAATTCTGTCACCTTTTCTCACACAGAAATATTCAGTGAATAGCTTAATCAGCTGCAGTCAGCTCATTTAAATGCTATGGAAATGCAGCAAGAATGGAAATGAATGCAATGCATTCTATGCCTGGAAATGAATGCAATGGAGAAAAAACAAAGTTCATTCCTAGACTGCAAATACTGGTATGTCAAATGTCAGTATCTGGAGAACTGAAAGAAATGAAGCAATGTGGAGGAATGAAGTAGCCTCTGGCCAAAATCAGCAGCTTCGGAAATTAAGTTCTTAAGCACAAATAATCAAATTGAAAACCAACAAGCACCCAGAAGACCCCTGCACCAAGCAGTGTAGGTGGCTTACACCCAGCTCCTCAGGGCCAGTCCCTCCTGACCCTCCCCCATGGATGGAGAAGGCTACTCCTGGCCCACAGGGTCTTTTAGAAGTATTTCCTTGTGGGTTTATCTAGGCCAAAGGGCCCACAATCATGCAGGAGTAGCATCACAGCCTCTAGGCTGAATTTAATACTTTTGCACACTTGTGTGGCACACCCTGGACGTGTTGCGAGAGTAGAAAGATGCATGGGAGGCTATGAGACATGACAAGGTAATGCTGGAAGACTGCTCAGGGTTAAGAGCAGGAAACAGTTCTGTGGCAGGAACATCTGTATCACCATGAGGTGGGTCTTGGGGTGAACTGACACCCAAAACTGCACCCGAGCTCTGTTCCAGAGAGAGCTGAATGACAGCATTAAAACCAGCAAACAAAACAGGGAGCAAACTGACGTGCAAACTAGAAATTGGGGCCTGGGAGTAGGCTGGGAATACAAGTTATTTGGCTTTATTCCTGTGCCCTATTTTCATTTTGTTAAAACAGAACTAAGCTGTAAAAACATTAAGCATCAAACATAATCATTCTAAAGCTATTTGAAGGAGTGAGGACATCCACAGCTATGTATTTCTTGGGCCCTGCACTTGAAGCAAAATTATATGAAGAATTTGTTTTGGCACCAAAGTCAGAGTACCAGAATAAAAGCTTAAAACCTAATGATTTATAGAATAGACCCCATGCCCTTGTTTCATTTCATTATGGTACTACACACCTCACACTAATATCCAAGAAATATCAGTCACATCAATACCTGAGGACAAGTGTTACACTGCTGCAGAACACTGTTAGAAATGCTCCCCATCAGTAGTTTCAGAACATCAGTGAGCTGAAAATGTAAAAATGCCTATCAAGCTTACGGATAATTATCGAGACTCGCCTTAAAATTCCATCCAGTTTTAAGTCTATACAGGAGAACAAAGCCTCCAGCTAGTTTTCCTTCCAGCCACTTTCCTTACCATGCCCAGCCTACAGAAAAACCTCCACACTGGAACTCAAACCCAGACAGGAATATTTTCTAGCTCTTATTTGATCACTCTTTAACCATTTATCTCTGTCTGGGGGAAAAGTCCTGAATATTAATTAATTAAGTATCATGATAATAATTATCAAAGAACAAAACAGTGAAAATTTCTAAGCATCTGAGGCGTGTCAGCACTGTCATAAGCTCCTTTGGAAGATAACTCCCACTCCAGAGTGGTATTAAGGAAAGCAGATGAAGACTCATTGGTATAAATAGAGCAAAGATAAGGTTTATCTTAGTCTTTACAAACTGTCTTTCTTATCAAATCCTTTGCTAAAAATTACAGTTTTGAATACATTTTACTATATAAGTCAAACTAAAAGAATTTTTTTTTCTCGAAAACATGGACTCTGAACTAAGCTAAAGGGACTCTGGTTAGATTGTAATTTTTTCATTTAACACTGCAACATTACAACATACTTTTCCTTAACACACAATATGATCTTGTGTTGATTCAAGGTGGTGGAGCTGTAGTTCCCAAGCAGCTTTGCAGTGAAAAGGCTTATTTTTCAAAAAATGTGGCTGCCTTCACATTCACACCTGAAGAAACATGCAAAAGTGTGTATTTGTGCAGAGAATATTTCAAATATGTGCTGACTGAGTATAAAGCAAACTTCTGAAATTCTTCATGCTGCTTCCCAAAGCCCCACTTCATCTCTGTACGAACTGTGATTTTTCAGAATACTTTTGTGCACAAGACAGCTTTTCAAGGACCCTGTAACTCTTGTAGCTTGTCTTACAAACATAAACCAAACCACGTTGGCCAACTCCTTCCGTAACAGAACTGCACCTTTAAATACCACTAATGCCAGATGGTCTCAGCATATAAAGCAGCATGAGACAACATATTAATGCTACTCAAAGAAGCAACTTGTGCTAGCAGCAGACCAATGAAATCAGTCTCAGGCTGCTAATCCTATCTGTCTCCATGGCAACATCTATTTCAGACAATTCTGCAATTTTCAAGTCAGATGAGCTTCTTGGCTCCTAAACTTCTCTATTCAGGAGGTGTTCCATTGTCAGGTACTTTTTCATCTTGTATTGGCTACTGATATAATACAGATATTATTTTTATCAGCTGCTTCATGGAGTATCAAGGAACAGACTCTCCCCTGTTTATTTATAGGCTTTTCCACTAAAGATTTGTACTGAAAGATTTTCACTGAAGGTTAGCAATATTTATTTTGACTATGGATTTGTTCCCTTAACTGCAACACGTGGAAACCTTGCAAATACTGATGTCTCTGTTGTGACTCTCCCTATCAGCACCGGAAAAAAAAGGAATTCATTCCTTCTTCATATTTATCTGCAATGAAGGCAGATTTTTACACAAACCAAAAAACTGTGTATCTGCAGCAGCCAAATAGGGAAAGAAACCCCTGATGACTCCTCACCATATGTCCATTAGCACAGCTAAGTCAACACAAATGTTGGGGCTACTTGCTACTAGGAAAAATCTGACAGGAAGCAGGTAGGAACTGCCTCCTAACGAAAGATCAAATGCTGAACCACCTGCTGTCTCTCAAGTACCTCTACCCTGGATACACGGCACAGCCATGGAAGCTGATAAGGCATGGAGAGGAGAATCTGAGTCACAGGGAGAGGGTGTTCTTACCCAAAACCACAAAAAGTTCCCAGCAGAGCCAGGAAAGCAGCCAGCCATCCTTTACCACAAAATAGCTTTTGCTCTCTATGAAACAACTTCTTACAATGGCAATGTTTAAAATTTAAGCATGTGAAAGCTCAGCTCCCAACCCCACAGCTTTTTTTCTCTCCATCCCTCTGTGTACTGATGTCACCAAAGATAAAGAAGACATTTCAACCAGAACAGAATAAACTTGGGCCATTCATTTTTTTAAGTGCAGGCTATTACAAAATCAGAGTCACATTTAACTTTCTTTTTTTAGGGTACAAGTTGGCATAAACATTTAGGATTTTTAATTATAAGTATTTATAAGCCTCCTGCTTAAATTCAGACATACAGCTCCCACTGACTTCAGTTTGATTTGTGGATGCTCAGCAGCTGGGTGGGAGGAAAAATTTGAACATGCTCTAGTCTTACCAGGTGAAGATCTGACACGGAGAGTGGGCTTACCATAGTCACAAGGCTTTCTTTGAAGTACCATTTTTCAGGTGTGTAAAAAGTGTCTATTTATGTCTTAGACTCACCCCAATTTTGCTTATAGTTCCAGAACTGTGCAATAAGCCAAAATGCTGCCAAAATCACAAAATATTTGGTTTAGCGCAGGAAAAAAAGGTCCATTTTGAATTATCAACATGCAAGGAATGCACTACTCATAACACTGAAGGACAACAACGTGTAACTGAAGGACAGTGATGCTGAGTTTGAGGGACCCAAAAATAAAATTCAAATGAAAGTTTTGCAGCCAGAAATGTCAGGAGATGAGCATGTAGCAACTCACACACATATTATCTAGATATCTCTAATGTGATGGTATGGCAAAAACAACTATGGAGAAAGTTTTAACCTTTCACTGTCCTTTCACTTTGTATCTTTGAACTCTTAGTTGTCTTTCTCATAGCAAAATACTGTATGATTTCTCTTTTGTTTGGAGAATTAATATGGCAAACTTCGGGGCCATACTTTCTAGACACCTACCAGACCATTAGACCAGCAAGGATGTCTTTGCCAAGAGAACAGTTCAATAAACTTTGGCCAGTCTGATGTCTGCCCTGATCAAACAACTCTTTTCATTTGGCTTTAAGGCAAATCCATACCAAAGCATAAATACCCAAAATGGTATTCAAGTTGTTCTTGCTTTGGGCAAGCTCTGCAGCCAGAAGAGTATCTTTGATCATAAATCAGGCAGCTCACACTCCACGCCCATGTGCAGCTCCATGCAAAGAACAGGTGTCTCCATGGGACTTGATTTGCAAGCAAACAAGGATGTGAGGTTTTGCTCATAATTCAGTTTCAGCAATTACCAGGAAGCAGCTACCAGCTTATCCAGTTATAAAAGTCTCACTTCGGAAATTAATTAAAAACAAATTTTTATTGCCTTTGAACTGCCAGCCACAGGTTTATGATTCAAGATTGTCTCTTACCTGGCCATTGTAGGTACACAGACACATCCCCAACATAGAGCTTGATATTGGCCAAACCTCACAGCCCTTTGACAAGCCCTGCTGTGACAGGAAGATACGATCAGACGCCAATTCAGCTAGAACAGCACTGGCACCCTACAGGAAACTTCCATTTCAAAGGGAAGGGCACCATGGACCAAGACCTCACTTTTAGTCTAGTGTCCTTTTCCCCAGCAGTGCCCCTGAAAGCAGCAAGAGAGGCAAAAACTTCATTGCCAGGGGCAGCTATGGCACCTCAGCTCATACAGTCATTTCTTCACAGTATGGCAGAACTTTTGTTCCAAAATCCAAAACCCCAATTCCTGAAGGTGGGACCAGCTCAATTTCAGCACTATTGTTCTACAGAGCTCCCAACCCACTCCCACACCACCAGCTTTCACCCTTCTCCTGAGATGACACAAGCTGATGTATGGCAGACAAAAGAGCTCCATTTCCTGTCCCACAGCAGATCAAACCTGCCTACTCTGACACAGTTTTGCTCATAAAGATTTTTTCCCACAATCTTTTTACTACACAGACTCTTGCTGTCTTCATTTAGCTCTCCATAGTAGCAAACCTTCATATACAACATCCCATTCCCACTGAATTAATTGAACGCTGGCTTTTGATGTGCACCTTATTTCAAAACGAAGTTTACACCCTTTATTCTGCTCCTTGTAACCCTAGCAATCATTTAAATTACCTTACTCAGAAGCCTTAAAGTACATACTGTGGTTTTCACTTTTCTCTGATTCCACAAAATTTTAAGAGAATTGAGTTAGTAGTCTTCATACTTGAATTCCCAATTCAATTGGAGGGGGAAAAAACACCAAGAAAACAAAATAGTAAGTATCTATGGTAATACATGCATGGGACTTTTGTTTAAAAAGAAAATGTAGACCAAAAAAAGATGTTGACATGATGTTTTTGTTTTGTTTTTTTTTTTTTTCCTTAGGAGGAACATGAATTAAAATAAGTATGAGGACTTAACAAAATAAACAAATCTGCTGAAAAAAGCTGAGACAGTGTTCACAAACTGTATGTTTTGCAAAGATAGCACATAAAGCACAACAAGGTACATTAGATGATGATACATGAAAGCTGGGATTCACCAGATCTTAACCATAAGCTCTTGCACACATTCCTAAATCAGAAGCCTGTCCAATGCTCCTCTTACAGCCAGTAGAGAAAACAGATGTTTCCAGAGGGCACTGAAGCATAGCCAAGAGGTGTTCCTGCTGACCAGAAAAAGGGAGATTCCAGCATGAATCTGCACACCCAGTATGGAGGCTTCTAAATCACCTGCCATCTTTGAAAACAGAAATTAGATATAATGAAAACAAAACTAATCCCAAACAAGTTTTAATACTAAATTATCAGCTGAGTCTAGCAGCAATTCCACTGTTACAACCAAAAATTTGGGTTTATTCTGAAAATGGAAGACTTCTCTTGTGTTTTTCACCCTCCATGTAATTTAAAGGCTTGAGACATTGATTACTAAGTTACAGAATAATAAAGTTTGTCCTGAAAAAAAAAATAAAAATATTGTACTAATGAGGTCACTTTTAATAAATCACATAACTACAACTTACTGGCTTTAATAATACACATCACAAAATGTTGGGAAATACCTATGCTTGATAGACTTCTCACGAATTCTCTGGAGTTTGCATTATTGTCACCCTAATAAAATATCACTTTAAGCCAAGACAATGACAAAACAGGCCCTGAATATTCTGCATACTCAGACTCATTTTAAGCCTGAAAAGTAAAACAACTGCCTTCTGCAGAGTCATGTTTATTCTTAATGATCACAGACCTTTTTACCCCCAGCTTGTTTACCATTTGTGTTATTCCAGTAAATAAAAGATAAAGTGCTGCGATGCAGTAGCTGGGATTCCCTGCGTTCCCGCAGGTAGCACACAGCCTCTATTAACCCCTTTTTCAAATGTTCTATCGAAAAGGCAAGTCTTTAAATCCGTCAGTCAGTGAAGCGATTTGGAGTGAGAGTCTTGTATCTCTGGAGAACACTGCAGACGGCCTGGCACAGCTGCCTAACCACACTTGCTGGGAATTTCCATTGACTTCAATGGGAACGTGAATGGCATTAACAACCAGCTGCCAATGTGATCTGCAAACGTGTCTGCCTCTCCTAGAACTGCACCAGTCCTGGGAGACATTTTTACCTTTGTATTCTACACCTCTATTTTTAGCTGAACAGGAAAACAATGAGATAGAATGAAATCAGAACTACTAAGGAAATATTCTTTAAGAAAGATAAAATTAAGGAAGAAAAATCTAAAAGTCTAAAAAATTCACTCAGCACGCCCATGCAGCCATCTTCATGGTGCTCTGCAGCCCTCCCGAGACCTGCACAACCTGCACAGTCTGTGAAGGACACTGAACATCCCACTCTGAATGCAGGCAGCATTAAAATAGTCCTGCCAGAAACCACCCCAGGCCAAATCCTGGCTGGGTAACTTCAGGAGGATATCCTAACCGGCACAAAAACCCTTCAGGGCTTTTGCTGGAAAGGTAATTACAGCTTCTCAGCCTTCTGTAGAATGCAGGTACAGCCCGCCCCAGATCTGCACTCCCAGCAGGCAAGTCAGTGGCATATCCCTGACAGTGTTCGATGAGAAAGCCAGAACATCCTCACAAGCTCTGAAAGAAAATCTGTTCCCTGAGGCACAAAGGAAAGAAAAATTCCAAATGCAGAAGGCCTCATGAGGAGTAAGTTCAACTATGTTTTACTCTGCATTTTCTATCCACCCCTACAGAGACACCAGCAGCTGCCCTGCTCCCACTCATCTGGTGCTGCAGGTGCCCAGACAGCAGCTCACCTTTAAAGAGGATTGCAAACCTAAGCCAAGAGAGCAGCTAAAGCACAGCTGACAGAAAAGGTGAAAGCACAACATGGTCAGCACGGCATCACCCATATTGCTGATGCAAAGTGTTCTGCTGACACCGACCTATTTAGAGCCCCAACCTTCATGCAGTGCAGCTGGAGGAGCATGAACAAAGTGCACGCACATTCACCAGCAACCAGCCCTGTACCATTCAACATCTCCCTTCAAAATGGGAACACTATATGAGTGGCTCTTGATAAAAACTGCTGTTTGCTTAAACCTCGAGCACACAAATTCGGCTTGCTGTCTAATATCTAGATTTAATAACAAGCTCTTGCCATATGCAATTTGTATTAATGCTTTGCAAATACAGGAAAGATCAACAGGTCCAATCAAAGAGCTCATAAGATTTTTATGTGCAGATTTGGAGCTCAAGGAAAAGAAAGATTTAGAAAATCAAGTGCCATTAACTGTAGATAATGAGGTTAGAACAGCTGTACCTGATGACATCACTATAACCAAGAGACAGCTGTGTGCTTTCTGACGTCACCAGTGATACAATATGCTGCCACCAAGCCCAGCACTGCACCCACTCACCTGAAGCAGGGCAGCCCATAAGAGCCACAGGTGACATCCAGTGGTCTCCCCACTCAGGCTGCCACCTACAGCAGCACAGCTGATCCCTCCCCATGCTGGGCTGAAACCTCAGCAGCCACCTACACATTTGCTCGTTTTTCTTCCTGCCCTCTCTTCTGAAAAAGAGCAGCACTTGCTCATGGTTCTCTTAAATGGCTGCAGAGTAATTTAGATTACAATAAATCAAGAAATATTTTAAAATGGGTTTTGTGCAACAGTGAAAAAGATATCACGAGAAACAATTTTTCTTCCTGTAAATTCGTTTGCTTTATTTATTGTGAATTCTTACCACTGAAAGTACCAGCTGGCATGGCTGGAGTCACAGCTGGATATGGGAGCACTTCACTGACAGAATGAAAACCTGTTTGTATTAGCAGACAGATCTCGGATTTCTCCACTCATCAATATAGGGCCATAATTTTCACTTCTCTCTTAGTCACCCTCTAATTATTTTTTTGCAGCAGGAAATGGTTCTAGCACTGCCTGGCTGGGGTGTGAGAAACTGAGAGCCTCACATCTGGGGGCTTTGGAGGGGCTGGTACAGGAGCTGCAGTTTGGGAAGCCGAGAAGCTTATTTAGGCTCAGTGCCAGCAGTGACCGACCCAACTCATTTCCTCACCCTGCCAAGTGGAGTCTTTGATAAAGTGATGGGTCCAAGGATTGTTGTAGCTGAGTTGCACCTCATAAAATTTACTGAAGTCACACCCACAGGGCCCTGCAAATATTTCAAGTCACAGCTGCACTGCTCAATTCACACACGGTGTGCTCCTGCCTCACCACTCCATGATGCTTTGTTTGAAACTGCAAACAATGTCATTTTCTAGAAAATCAGTTGTCTCACTCAACTAGAAATTAACCATTTCCTTCTACTTGAAGTATTTTTAAAGATGCTTGTGGGGAAAAGGATGAACAATAAAATAATTAACATTCTGTTCAACAGAAAAACAGACACCCACAGCAAGAGCCTATTTCCTCTCTCAAGAGCAGTTGGTATTCTCCTGCACATGAACTAAGGCAAAGTATTGCTTAGTTTGTCCCAGGAAAAAAAATAATAAAATAATTTAAAAAAATAAAATATAGAATCTGTGCTTTGCCATCAAATGTTCTGTTTTCCCCTGGTCCACCACCAGCTTCCCACAATCTCTTTCTCCTCATTTTATCTGACCTTGCAATTCACTGCCTCCTATCAACTTTACCAAATTTTGGTGAGCACAGGGACAAAACTGTATTTTCTCATGTAATCAAAGCTACTCCAAAACATTTTTACTGCTTCCAGTCTGTGTTCATGCAACACCTTCTACAGGTAACCAATGACAGAGTCTCATTCAAGTCTTCCTCTGCCTTCACCGCCTTGTCCTGAGCGACTCAAAGGGAGGTTTTCTGCCTTGTTATAAAACTTTATCAAGCTCAAATGCCTTCACCCCTGGGTTGTGCTTTTCCTTATTCAAGGGCTTCTTTTCCATCAGTGACTGCAGGCTCTAATCTCCCATTCCAGTGCAGTATCAGCCTAAAAAAACTGTTGCCACAATAAACACCCAAACAAATATCTAAAAAAACCCAACAAAAAAACCCCAAAAAAACACCACAAAATGAACAAAATTACAAATATTAGCCCAAATGTTGCTTGGCATGAAGCACAGTTGAAGCACAGGTAGTGTGGTGTTCAAGTTTGCAGAAAGGCAGCACATTCTCTGAGTGTTTAATGTAGCATCAGAAATTTTAGGCAGTCTCACACTTCTGGTGTTTATCATGTCCCCAATAAGAGCTCAGTGAAGGCTCCTCTCATAGCGCCCAACTGACTAATCTGGGTTTCCAAGGCTTGCAAAGACACTTGGCATGATTATGCAAGAAACAAGACTAGCTCACATGAAGTAATTCTGACTTCCAATGCAGTATGAGGCCTCTAAGAAAATACTCCTAATGAATATTTATCCCAAGAAAAAATGAGGACTTGATGATTTGTTCCAGTTTTTTTCATTCACCAAGGACTTTTTCCAGTTGCCTTGGAGGTCTAAAGCAGATTTCTGAAGTTTTCCTATTTCTCTCAAGAAATTTTTAAAAACATTGCACATATATTACAAATTAATTTTCAAAAATAGCTGGCACTCTAAAATTGAAGTTGATTTATATGCTTGCACACGATCAAATGCATTCACACAAGGCTATGCAGCCTCTATGTGTAGCTACACAGCAATACATGTGATTATGCAATGGTTGCATGTATGTGCACTATTTGATTTACTCAGTACAAAGCCTCTCTACTCAGTACAAAGAGTCTCTACTGATGCTCTGCTGACACTTTCCTGATCTATTTTGTCATCAACTTGCTCACTAAGTGAACACAAACATTTTTTTGTTTCACAGCTGTTCACTAGATGATTCAGGTATCATCCCTGTGTGCTCATCAGGCTTCTAGAAGCATGAACTCTTTGTAGACTATAAATCTATGAACCACGGCATACATTTTGTTCATACTTCCCTACACTTAAAAAATAAATCCTGTAACACTCAGGATATCTTGCAGGAATGGATTATGTTCAGAACTTACAACTTTTTAGCTGTCTGGGAAAAATGAAAAGTAACTATATGTATGTATACATGTGTGTCTTGGATTCCATCATTTTTTAAGAATAGTAGATGATGATAAATCAGATTCTGATCCTACAAAATTGACCACACAACATATCCTTATAGTAGTGGCCTGGGAATCAAACATGGATGCTCAGGGTGAGCAGGATTCCCCCTTCAGGTATAAACAGAATCAGTCTCATATTTCCTGCCAAGGCTGGTACAAGGCTCCACTTCTTTTACTGCACAGCTTTAGAAAGCTCCCATAGAAAAATAAACAGTGCTACCTTTTACTAGACAGTTGAAGAAAGGGCAGGTTTTTAAGAAAACGCCTCTAATGCAACCATTGGCACAATATGTAGGTGCTTAAGCTCTGTAATAAAGAAGCATGGGAGGTATTAATGCTTTTACAATTCTTTTTAAGGAGTGCAAGGATAACTGTGCATGAGGTCTGTCTTGCACAGACCCAGATCTTCCCAAAAAGATCCCGAGTTTTCTCCCATGTGCCACTGCAGAGAGGAGTGGCTCTCCACTTTTTGAGAAATGTTCAGAACCTCACAGAATGAAAGTGAGGATTGAAATAAAACAATGAATTTGCTCTGGTACAAACCCTGGTTAATCCCCTTCAAAAACCATCATTTTCAGCATCCACCACTAAAGATTGCCAGCACTCATCACATTCCCTGACACGTGATTTGGACATTGCAACATGTGGCATTTTTCTCTATAGGGCTCTCTTAGGAAGGGCCGAGCACATTCCAGGAAATGTTTGACACTGTCTATAGCTTGTATGTGGATGCAATCCATAGGAGTTTTTCTTTTTTGCAGTTTGTTATTCATACCCTGCTGGGTTCCCTTTAGCTTGGGCTCAACGACAAATGCTTTCTCCCACCCCTGACACCAAGAGAAGTGTGTCTCTAGGAAGAGGCACAGCCCCATCTCAGACTGCAGTGTGCTGCTCTTTCTCTCCCTTTCAGCCAGCTTGACACAACAGTCACATCAATCTCAGGAGCTGCAGCGACTGTTCCCCAGCAGCAAAGCAAAATGTTATAATTCCAGTGTGCAAGTCACACAGTGGCAATAGACTCATTTTTAGCTTCAGAATCCTCACTCCCTCTTATCAAGATGGCAACACACCACAAAGAAATTTTTCAAATTGCACCGCATTCCCTACATTTCCATTCCAAGACAATGCTTTCTTACCCTGCCTTCCTTTACATCCCCCTCATGTCCAATATCCTACAACCTCCAAGTTCTACCTGCAGCCCCAGCATCAAGTCTCTTGCGGACACAAGGCAAGGTTACATTCAGGTCATAAAGCAGAATATTAAGCACTAATTGTATTGACCAAATCCCGGGAGAGCCACAGAAGCCACACCTCCACCCACAAGCCACGGAGGTGCAGAGCTGTGCTGTAACCCAGCGAGGGAAATGTGAGGACACAACTGCAGGGGGCCGATGGCTGGGCCAAGGGGGTACCGAGCAGCTTCCACGGATAACCCCTTTCACGGACAGACATCAGCGACACCATCGATTCTAAAAGCGGAAACGATGGAATAGACACAATCGTAGGTGTAACACAAGTGCAGGGCATCCATCGCATCCCCTCTGATAACGATGTCCCAAACTCTACCTATACGCAAGCCCGTATCCAGAGGCATATGGGGA